>PVKA01040245.1:0-18906 GCA_004027165.1 Ctenomys sociabilis | reverse complement strand
CTTCCTTCCTGTCTTCCTCCCTCCCCCCCCTTTTCACATAGAAGCCCTCAGGCTAACTATAGGAAGAGGGCAGTTCAAAAAAAGGAGGCATTGGGAAGTCAAAAGGACAAATAACCACTATTTTAGTCTGTTACTGCTGCTAAGTCAAAATGCATTAGACTTTAATCAATAAACAACGGAAACTTACTGGTCACAGTTCTGCAGGTTACAAACTCCAAAACTGGGACAATAGCTGACTCAGTCTCTGGTGAGGGCCTGCTTTGTTTTGAAGACAATGCCTTCTTCGCACCTTCATATTGCGGAAGGAATGAAGGCAGTGTCTTCTCTTGGCAAAGGAGTACAAGGGAACTAGTGTGTTTCCTTTTATAAGACTCTAATCTCATGTTTTAATTACTTTCCAAAAGGCTCCATGTTTTAATATTATCACATTAAATATTTCGTGCCAACATATGACTTTCGATGGAACACAAGCATTCAGACAATAATGAGCACATCATCTTGACTCCTTCAATAGTCACCTGCCAGTGTACCTTCCCCAAGAATGCTTTTATTTGTTTATTTTTTAAATTAAATCCTTTATTTCAAATCTCCAGGCAGTCTCTTGATTTTTTTTTTTTGTCTGTACTGGGGATTGAAATCAGGACCTTGCACTTGCCAGGCAAGTGCTTATTCTACTGAGCTATCTCCCTGGCCCAAGTATCTGATTTTTATAAATAATGCTGGACTTCAAGGAGGCTGTGGTAACCTCTTTGGCCTATACCAGTGCCAGGTGTGTTTTATAGGCCTCATCCTACATCATCTTTGGCCCTCTAAAGTGAGGGGCTTCCTTCTCCTAAATATGTAGGTGGGCTGAAGAGTCCTAATGCGCTAGCCCCAACCCCTCCTGGCTTCCCTGGAGTTTGCTGAGTCCTAACCCCCACGCTCACACTGAAGATCACCAGGGAGCTGTGACTACCACAGCGACCTGCAGGAGACTTGCAGAGTACTACCTAACAGCAATCTACCATCAAGAGAGCCTTGCACAACTTTGGCTTGCACTCATCATTGTCAGATCCTTCTTGAACTACGGCTTGCCCCACTCTCCTTAATGATGCAGAAACCACATTGAACTCCACACAACAGGAGCTTTGGTGAGCTTACCCTCCCCTCCCACTTTCTGGAGAGCCTTGCTGACCTGTGCTGTCCATCTACCATCACTACAAAAAATGACAAAAAGAAGGAATAAAAGGCGATCCAGACCTCCAGCCCCCAAAACAAGTCCAGGAGACAAGATCACAGAAGAACTCAGAAGTCACACACCTGAAATTTCTAAGATGATAGTAACTGAAGTAAAGAAACAACTCCATCAGGTTATGGAGTAAATCAGATCAGAAATAATCTCTCAGATAAAAAAAGAAATGACAACAGTCATGACAGAATTGTTTGATACATCTAAGGAAGACACTGATTAACAAAATAGAAGGGAGAGCCAGGTGTGGTGCCGTGGGCCTGTAATCCCAGCATTTGGGAGGCTGAGGCAGGAGGATTGTTGTGAGTTTTGAGGCCAGCCTGAACTGCATAGTGAGACCCTGTCTCAGAAAGACAAAAAAAAAGAAAAAAGAAGGGAATAGGAAAATAATGAAAACATTGAATGAACAATGCAAGATAGAATTAGAATGCATGAAACGGATTCAAACAGATATCCAGGACATTAATAATTCCACTGAGATGGCTCAGTATAATAAACACCTCCCTGGCAAGCACAAGAGCCTGAGTTCAATCCCTGGTTCCACCAAAAAAAAAAAAAAAAAAAAGAATTCCACTGAGGGCTGGAGAGATATCTCAGTGGCATAAATACCTGACTGGCATGCTCAAGATCCAGAGTTCGATCCCCAGTTCTCCCACCCCCAAAAAAATATTCCACTGAAAGCTGGAAAAACCACTTGAATGAAACAGAAGATAAAATTTTAGACCTTGAATTTAGCATTATAGCTACTGAACATGAAAGAAAACATCTCTTAAAAATAACAAGAAATCAGGAAATAATAGCACAACAGTTGTGAGATGATGCAAAGAAAAATAATATATAAGACTAATAGATATCAATAAAACAGCAGGAGATGATAACATAGAAGAAATAAAAAGAGTTTTCTGAAATAGTAGCAGTAAAGAATCTGATATATAGTAACTGAAGCATATAGAACTCCAACTAGCCCTAATCCATGTAAATTGTCACCCAGACACATAATAATCAAGATGCCAGACATTGAAACTGTTAGAGATAAAAAAAAAAAAGATCACCTATAATGGAAAGAATAATGGCAGATTTCTAAACATAACTATCAAATCAAGAAGAGCTTGGAGTGAGACATTGAGTTGTGAAAGAAAACAACTTTCAACCCAGATTGATGTATCCTGCAAAACTACCTATCAAATTAATGGAGAGATTATAGACTTCCATGACAAAGAACAACTGAAAAAATTCATACCAAACCAACCCTACAAAGACTACTGACAGATATTTTAGAAAGAGACAAAGATGATCATAACTTCAACAACAATAGAACAGAACAACCAAGCAGAGCAAGCAATTAAACAAAGGGGAGAGGTAGAGATATGTAGTGGTTGATCATTGCATCAATTTGAGAAGTTTAGAAGTTTAAATGATTTAGCAGAGAGGCAGGGTTCTTACTTTGCAAATATCCTCATCCTGCACAAGAGGAGGGCATGGACATGTGTAGTTCTACACCCCCTCCCTAGGGCATGCAGGCCCCTCCACAGAGCATGGAGGGCCCTCCTTAGAGTAAGTCAGCACTTAGAGGATATATAAAGAGAATTGAGGAAGAATGGTTGGTGCCACTTCTTTGGAGGAACCCCAGTCTTTGCAGTCAGCATGGAAGGAAGGGAGAGAGGCTTGCTTGAAGCCACAGCTTTGTCTCCTCCTTTTGTGCTTCACTGTTTTCCACTGCCATGAACTGCTGCCCTCTGTCATGTGCCAGTCTGCCTTGGAACCAGTGGAGTATGGACTGAAACCTCCACAAACTTTGAACTGAATAAACATTTCCTTCCTTAATGTTGGGTGTTGGGTATTTTGTCCCAGCAAGGATCCTACAATAGGAAAACAACATGGCAAAGATAAGTCAATACATACGTTATAACTATAAATGTAAATGGCCTCAATTCACCAACCATAAGAAGCACACTGGCACAGTGGATAAAGAAACAAAATCCAAAACTATACTGCATAAAAGAAACACACTTAATTCAAAAAGAAATTAATAGAATAAATGTTAAAGGATGGAAAACAATAATCAATGTAGTGGGATCCTAGAAAGAAGCAGGGATAGCTATTCTGGTTGCTGACAATGTCAACTTCAAACAAGTATGATTAAAAGAGACAAAGTTATTACATACTTATTAGGGAAAAATTGCAAGAGGAAGAGATAACTATAAATATATATATGCCCAATATAGGAGTACCCAACTATATAAGACAAATTTTAACAGACATGAAAAATCTTATGAGGAATAAGATAATTTGTATTCGGGGACTTAAACACCCCATTGACAAGAAAGAGACCAATCATGCAAACAATAAACAAACAGGACAGCAAGCCAGTACAGCAGACTAAGCACCTGCTTAGGCAAGCACAGGACTAGGGTTGGATCCCAGCACCACATGCCATACAGGCATTGCTGCCAGGCATGCTGAGCCAGCCTCCAAGTCTGGGCACGGTGGTGCACATCTGTATTCGCAGCCCTGGGGAGGCTGAAAACAGAAGGATCACTATGAGTTCAACCTGTGTAGGGAGACCCTGTACCAAATACATTTAAAAAAAATTTCAGCAAACAAATAACAGAACTAAACTGAACTTGTGAAGAAATGGACTTACAAAATGTTCCACTCAACAGCATCATAATACACATTTTTCTCAGCTGCATGTAGGACATTCTCCAAAATAGATCATGTCTTCTGGTTCCAGGTGTTTGGTAGCTGCAGTCTACAGTGCAGTTATGGCCAAGTCCAAGAACTATACCACACACAATCAGAAAATGGCACAGAAATGGCATCAAGAAACCTCGGTCACAAAGATATCAATCTTGAAGGGGGTAGATCCCAAGTTCCTTAGGAACATGTGTTTTTCCAAGAAGCACAAGAAAGGCTTCAAGAATATGCAAGCAAACAATGCCAAAGCCCTGAATGCATGCACCGAGGCTATCAAGGCCCTCGTCCAGCCCAAGGAGGTCAAGCCCAAGGTCATTCCAAAGGGAGTAAACCACAGGTTTGCTCAACTTGCCTTTCCACCCCAAGCTTGGAAAGCATATCTTTGCCCACATTGCCAAGGGTTGCAGGCCTTGTCAGCCAAAGGTCCAGGCTCTAGCCAAGGCTAAGGCTCCAGCTTCTGCTCCAGCCAAGGTCTAGGTGCTAGCTGGTGCTCCAGCCCAGGATCCCAAAGGTGCCCAGGCCCCCATGCAGGCTGCACAGTAAAAGCTTTTTATTTGCTGATGTAAAAACAGAAGGGCTGGTGTGACCCCTGGGGTGCCACCTGTGGGGAGCTGGTATCCTCCTGTGCTCTTTGTACAAATAAAAGCTGAGGCAGGATAAAAAAAAACTAGATCACATGATAGCACATAGAACATGTTTAAGTAAATGCAATGGAATTGAAATTATCCCATGCTTATTACCTAATCATAGTACAATCAAACTGGAAATTATTGACAAAAAAAAAAAAAAAACTATAAGCACATAGGAACTAAAAGATACCCTCCTGAACAATCAGTGGGTCATGGATGAAATTAAAGACCTGGTGAGGGTCAGCAAGATAGCTCAGCATGGCCGTGACTCACCCACATGGCTGACACTGACAAGGGATCTACAGAGTGCGGTACAGGGTTACAGGATAAACCCTGAGGGTACCTGACTGACCTTACCTGACACAAAAGTTGCATTTCTTTTTTTTTTTTTTTTTGTCTTTTTGAGACAGGGTCTCACTATGCAGTTCAGGCTGGCCTTAGCTCACTTTGTAGCTCAGGTTGGTCTCGAACTCAACAATCCTCCTGCCTCAGCCTCCCGAGTGCTAGGATTACAGGCATGCACCACCACGCCCGGCTAAAAGTTGCATTTCTTATTATATAGGTCTTGCTTTATCTCAGTCTTAACCATCCAGCAGAAAAGTATAAAAATGGAGGTATATAAAGTAAAATCATATTAATATACTGAGCTGTGAATGGCTCAAATCAACAACTTCTATGGATAACCCACTTCTATTGTGGACTGCTGATCTGTGTTGCAAACAACTTCTATGGATAACCCACTTCTATTGTGGACTGCTGATCTGATCAGCAGTCCACAATAGAAGTGGGTTATCCATAGAAGTTGTTACAATCAGTGGGTCATATATATGTAAATAAATAAAAAAAAAAAAGATAGCTCAGCAATCTAAAGCACCTGCTTAGACAAACAGGTAGGTGCAAGGACTGTGGCTTGATCTCCAGCATCACATGCCATGGCAGCCCAGCCCCCAGGGTGGGCTGAGCCAGCCACACAAAAAACTAAATAAATAAATTTTTAAAAATACAAAATTAATAGCCGGGTGTGGTGGCGCATGCCTGTAATCCCAGCACTAGGGAGGCTGAGGCAGGAGGATTGTTGTGAGTTCGAGACCAGCCTGAGCTACAAAGTGAGCTTAAGGCCAGCCTGAATTGCACAGTGAGACCCTGTCTCAAAAAAAGACAAAAAAAAAAAAAAATTAAACTATTTACAATGTAACAAATACGGATACAACTTACTGGAACCTGTGGGATAAAATGAAAACTATCTTAAGATGGAAATGTGTAGTGATAAATTCTCACATTAGGAAATCAGAATGAGCCCAAATAAACAACCTTATGCTGCATTTCAAACTCCTAGAGAAAGAAGAGCAACTCAAGTCCAAAGTCCAAAGAAGGCAAGAAATTATAAAGATCAGAGCAGAAATAAATGCAATGGAGACAAAACAATACAAAGTGTTAATGAGTCAAAGAGTTGGTTCTTTGAAAGAATAAAAAAAAATTGATAAACCCCTAGCCAACCCCATTAAAAAAGGAAAGAAAAATTCAAATTCATGCAATGAGTAATGCAAAGGATGAAATCACTACAGACCCTTTAGAAATTGAGAAGATTATCAATACTTATTTCCAAAATCTTCAGTCTCACAGAATGGAAAATACTGAAGAAATAGACAGATTCCTAGATACATATGAACTACCAATGCTAAATCAAGAAGATATAAAAATCTGAGTTACTCAATATCAGCCTATGAAATTGAAACTTCATAGGCTGATATTGGGTAACTCAGATTTTTATAATTAAAAAAAACCTTGCCAACAAAGAAAGCCCAGGTCCTGATGGATTTACAGCTGAATTCTACAAGAAATTTAGGGAGGACCTAGTGCCAACTCTTCTCAAACTCTTGAATGAAGTTGTAAGGGAAGTAATTCTCCCAAACTTATTCAAGGAGACAAGTATTACTCTGATACCAAAACCAGAGAGGGACCCAAGCAAAAAAAAGAGTAGTGTAGTCCAATCTCCCTAATGAACATAGATACAAAAATCCTCAATAAAATACTAGCAAACAGAATGAAAATTATACATGACAACTAAGTGGGATTCACCCTAGGAATGCAATAGTTTAAGTGTAATACACCAGATCAATAGAGCAAAAGAGAAAAATTACATGATCATCACAATAGATGCAGATAAAGTTTTTGACAAAGTCCAATAATCATTCATGATTAAAAACACCTCAGAAAACTGATAGCTCAACCTGATATACACCATATATGACAAACCAATAACCAACATTATATTTAATGATCAGAAATTGAAAGCCTTCACTTTAAAATCAGGAAGACATCATGTACGCCAACTGTCACCATTCCTGTTCAATACAGTTCTGGAAACATTAGCCAGAGAAATTAGACAAGAGAAATAAACAAATAATGATTGGAAAAGAAGTGAAATTATCATTATTTGCAGATGACATGATACTGTACATAGAAGACCTCAAACACTCCACTAAAACTTATAGATTTAATAACCAAATTCAGTAGCATAGCAAGATACAAACAAGGTCAACACTCAAAAACCAACAGTATTTCTAAACACACAACAAAGACACGTAGAGAGAAGTTATGGAAAGTATGCTTTTCAGAATATCACCCCCCCCCCCAAAATGAAATACTTAGGAATAAACCTCACAAAGGAAGTAAAAGATTTATACAGTGAAAATTATAGTATTTTGAAAAAAGAGATCGAAGAGCATTTTACCAAATGGGAAGATATTCCTTGCTCCTGGATAAGAGGAACCGATATTGTGAAAATGGTCATACTCCCAAAATTGTTATTCAGATCCAATGCAACCAGTTTGAATACCATCAGTATACTTTACCAATCTAGAAAAAAAATTCCTAAAATTTATCTGGAACCAGAAGAGACCTAGAATAGCAAAGGCAATCCTGGGCAATGGCAACAGAGAAAAGGCAGGAGACATCACAATCTCTGACTTGAAAATTATACTACAAAGCTATTGTGATAAAATCAGCAGGTATTTGCATAAAAACAAACCTGAGGATCAGTGGAACAGACTAAAAGATGTAGTTACAACTACAAACACAATTAACTACCTTATCTTTGACAAAGGAGCGAAACATATTCATTGGAAAATAGCCTGTCTAGCAATTGGTGCTAGAAAAACTGGCTTTCCACATGCTGATGGCTTAAAATAAACCCATGCCTATCACCATGCGCAAAACTACAATCAAAATGGATCAAAGATTTACATATTAAAACAGAAACGCTAGATCTTCTGGAAGAGAAAGTAGGTAGAAACTTTAAGGACATAGGGGTAGGTAAAGAATTCATGAACAATGATCAAACTGCTCAGAAAATAATTCAAAGAATCAACAATTGGGATCACATCTTTTTGCAGTTTCTGCATGTCAAAAGTATTCATAAACAGTAAAAAGAAAACCAACAAAAATACACTTAAGATTTTCCATTTCATTTTATGTAACTTTTATCTAAAAGAGATAAAAATACACTAAAACAAAACAAAGCAAAAACAAAAACAAGAGGGAAGGGAAAAAAGGGAAGCAAGCAGTCCAAACAGGAAAATAGCTAAGAGTCAGAAAAATCCCAGAAGGCTTTCCCTGTGGAGGTGAGGGCTGTCTTCCCTTCCTAGCTGAGTTGGTGAGCTGTGCATCCTTGCCTCAGAGCATTTCTGCAGGGAATCAAGGAGATTAGGGAAAAGTACTTAATTTCTAGGAGAGGTTAGAATGTGCAGCTATTGCTGACCTCCTGCAACAGCTTTTGGACATGTTAAGTTTGGTTCTTGTCCAGCATATTTATTATATACTATTATTATTTATTTTCCCAAATAAACAAATAACATACATGCACATCATGAGAAGGAAATGACAATGACAATTTCTTGGTGTAAGTTATGATCAGTTTCTTGATGTTTTACTGTATGTCAAGCTAATTATTGGATACATACTGTCAGGCATCAAGTGAGTCATTTTGGTATATATTATGCTGTTTCTATTCACAAAAATTATCACCTCATTTTTTTTTTTTTTTTTGGCAGAACCAGGGATTGAACTCAGAACCTTGTGCTTGCCAGGGAAGCGCTTATTCTACTGAGCCATCTCCCTGGCTCCCTACCACCTCATTTTTACAAATTAAAATACTGAGGCTTGAGCAATAAAGTAACTTATAAAATTTATTCAGTGGTTAATGAAAGGATCTAAACTTGAACAAATGCTATAATATCAAAGCAAAAGTTATTTTTGTTTCATCATTCTGCCCAGCTTATAATTTTGTGTAGTTTTTTCATTTTTTTTGGCAGAACTGGGGATTGAACTCAGGCCCTTGTGCTTGCCAAGCAAGCACTTATTCCACTGAGCCATCTCCCCAGCTCTGTCTTTTATTTGTTTTGTTTTTTGAGAAAGGTCTCACTATGGTTCAAGATAGTTCTGAACTATGTAGCCCAGGCTGGCCTTGAACTCATAGCAATTCTCTTGCCTTCATCTGCTAAGTGTTGGGACTGCAGACATGCATCACTATGCCTGGCCTAGATTATCATTTTAGACTTGTAAGTTTTTGTAAGGATTTGTGATCAATTATCAAATCAGTACATGTGCCTACATCTTCAATAAATTTGATCAAGCTATTAATGATCAAATAACTTTTTTTTTTGTTTTTAAGTCAAGGAAGAGAATGATGACCAGATCTTTTGGAGAGATGAGGATCACAGAAGCCTGAATGAATCCTCCATCAGGTGAGATGATTGTTTGCAATACGGTTTTGATTTCTTTTTCTTTTTTTTTTTTTTTTGGTTTTGATTTCCTAACCAAAAGTTATTGTACAGTGCAATTTGTTTTTCATTATGCTTTTAATCTAGTAATGATTTTAGGCTGACTTCTGTGTATCTTATGTATGTACTAATGAAGAACTTTCTCCTAAATTCAAATGCAGTTAGTTAAAATAACCAGATAAATTTTCTCATTTCCATGGAATATATAGATGTTGAAATATAAATGAAGAATTGATTAAAACTGAGCTCAGAGACATTTATCAAGCTCTGGGTCTATGTAAGGCACAATGTTAGGGCCTATAATGCATACAAAGTGAGTAAGGTATAATTACTGTGCTTGAAAAGCTGATTCTAACTAATATATGTAACATAAGGATAAAGATATTATAATGTAGAGCTGGGGAGATAGCCCCTGGAAAGCACAGGGTCCTGAGTTCAATCCCCAGTACTGGAAAAATAAATAAATAAATTATATATATATATATATAATATACATATATATATATATTATATATATATATATATATATTATAAACTTACTAAGTGTCCTAAATGAGTTGGAGAAATTTGTCAAAGACAGTTAGCAAGGTGAAAGATATATTGAGTTGTGGGGAGAAAGTTCAGATGCCAAGCGACAGTAAAGGAATGTGCAAGTGCAGATGTGGGTATTCCTACCAGAGGGGACAGTGGAGGCTCAGACACTGGCAGTGATAGTCTAGTAGTAGCAGTAAGCAGTCCCGTGTGTCGAACAACAGAACCTGAAAACAAAATTGGGTCTATACTTTGGAGGGTCTTAAAAGGCAGATGGAGACTTTACATTTCAATTAATAGGATTTAAGAAAACTCTTGGAAGTTTTGACCAGGAGAGTGACATGATAGAAACCATTATTGCCAAAAAAAAAAGTATTATGGCAGTTGTGCTTAGAATGAATTGCAATATAAACAGAGGACAGCTTGGATCATTGTTCTGCTGATTTCTGCTGGCCTATTAGAAGGAGAAATTAATGTTTACCTTCTTTTTGCTTTTAATTTTTTGACCAATTTTGCATGCTTATATCTGATAATCTGAACAACTCATTTGAAGGTAACAATATGCAATATAACAATCATCATCGATTTCCTATCATTCTATTTAGTGAAATTCAGTATCATTTCTAATGTTTTGTTTGGCTATATTTTAGTGTCATGAATTATTGGATTAAAGCACCTGCAAGCAGGCGCAGGGGCCGGGGATTCAATTCCCCTGGCCTGCCATGCCGACCCCACCCTCAGGCACACTGAGCTGGCAATTGAGACTGGGCATGGTGGCACATTCCTGTAATCCCAGCTCTTGGGAGGCTGTAAACAGGCAGATCACTATAAGTCCGATTAGTAGTGAGATGCTGAACACTCTGTAGACCCTTCCCTAAAATACAAAAAATACAAAAACATCAATTACAATGAGGAAAGACCAAAAATTAGTGGGAAGTAATGAGAAACTGAATTGAGGTAGAGGTAGCCATAATGAACAAAAAGTGATGGATGGAAGATAAAGTTCAAAGGCAGAATCCAAAAGATTGAAATTGATTTAAGATGGGAGAGACAGACACCACTGTGGTTTCAAGCTGTAGTAACAAATGCATACGGGGTGATTCCCTTCAAAGAAATAAGGATATTGACAGCATTGATCCCTGTACTGGTTTAGACTGGTTAAGCCTGAGAGCCTAGTGGTTCTCATCTGGGGAAGTTCACTGCAGTTAAAATTTCAGTGTAGCTGGCAGACAGGAGGTCTGGGTATGAATTTAAAAGGAGGCTCACAAGCTCCATCACTTGAGCTGTGATACTGTCACAAATTTAAAGCTTTTACACATTGGCAAGACAAGAGAAGCTCTTGGTTCTAAGAGCTGCCTGTTAAGGGATATAGAGTATAGGCATATGGAAAAAAACGAATGTGAGTCAGGGGTCCTAAAAGACAGATCATGGCAGGAGAGGAAATCCTGTGTCTTACTCACCTTCTCATCACTGGGACACTTCTCATATCTGACACTCTGAACTTAAAGGAGGGTCATATTTTAGAAGTTTTGGTACTTGCATGGTGGACCAGCTCCAGAAGTGCCATCATGGAAGGGTCTTGTTCAGAGGAAAGCTGCTTACCTGACAATTAGCAAGCACGGTGTCATGGGAAGAGCTGGGAAGGGAGATATACCCTCCCAGGTTATGCCCAGTGACCTGCTTTTTCTGACCTGGCCCCACCTTCTAACAGTGAATCAACTATAATACTTCCATAAGCCAATCATCTTACCAAACAATACACCAGGCTTTGGGGCTATGTTTAATCTAAATCATAACATTCTGAATCTGATCCCCAAAAGACTCATGAGTATCTTTTTTTTTTTTTTTTTTGGTCTTTTTGGAGTATCTCTTTATACAAAATGCACATAGATAGTCCATATAGTTCTAGTCTTACTAAAATGTCCAAGTCCAAGGAAAACTGCTTACTGAGTACCAACCTCTGTACTCTCTCTCTCCCTCTCTCTTTTTCTTTTAAAATACAAATATTCCATTAATTATTTCAGTGAGTTTCTTATGACAGTAAGAACAGAGGAAAGATGGAAGTGTACATGGTGAAACAGTTAAGATGCAAGACAAATTTGGAGGAAAGATGTAGAAGTAAATAAATGTGCACATTTATGTTACAATACATGTGGCCCAAAGTCCAACTGCCAGTGGAATCCTTGTTCCCAACTGAACAAGTGAGAGTGTGGTCTTTACCAGCTGTATTCATAGCCAGCTTTCTGGTCTTCTGAGCTCTGACCAGAATCACCACACTCAGCACAGTGCATTCTCGGGCTTTTCCAGTGACATCTCCAAAGGGTTTCAAGCTTCTCCCATGAACCACTTCCAAAGTTTTTGAGCCACAGAGTCAGGTCACAGCACAGGTGCCTAATATTTGCTGAAGGCATCATTATGTTCTTGACAGTCCAGCCTGGCCTGTACATGCCAGGATTTTGTTTGGGAGGAGTTGATGAGCTTTCTTCATTTCCCTGAAGACCACGACTTCTGGGCTCCTGGAAAAGAGCTCTCAGTCTCATAGAAAGGAACTGCTGAGTGCATCTGGGCTTCAGGTCTAGAAAGATGGAGGAGGAGGCAGTTCTGTGCTAGTTATCCACATGCCCAGACTCAGTGACCTTTACTGCATATTTTGACATATAATTCCCAATTTTTCTAAAACACTTTGATAATCTCATTGTTCAGAAAAATGAAAGACTGGGCGTGGTGGTGTGTGCCTGTAATCCTAGCTCTTGGGGAGCTGTAAACAGGAGAATCACTTGAAGTCTGATCTAGTAGTGAGACCCTGAACACCCTGTAGACCCTTCCCTAAAATACAGAAAAAGAAAGAAAGAAAAAGAGTTTTTTTTTTTTTTTGGTTAAAATGTACAGAAATACAGCTTAGGGTAACAAGAGAATTTTTTTTTTTTAATTTTTTAATTTTTTTATTTTTTTTAACAAGAGAATTTCTTGGAAGTCCTAGGGCAATTTAAGCAATTCGACCTTCATTCAATAGAGAGAAACAGTTACAGATGTATCTCTGTCTACTCATCTGTCCGTGTAATCAGACATATTCTAATTATTGAGCTTTATGTATGATTTTAGATAAACAATGATGAGAAAAATCAGGAAAGACTAGAAACCAAACCACAGGAGCATTGGAATGGCAAGCTGGAATTTAGGCCCATGGAACTGGAGGCGAGGGCCACCCAACTGTCGCCTTTGATGTTCGTGTGTCACTTCATTTCCTCCCACCCAGTGCCATGTCTTCATTGGTCAGCAAATACAACTGCTATGCTATGACCAGCCTTAAGTTTATGTTTTACAAATGCCATGGTTTGTGTCCAGACGTCCCCAAAGCCTTGTACAGTCATGGGTGGGCCTCTAGAGTTTATGATTAACTCAGGGTACACTGCTGGGATTATGAGGCGTGAGTGCTGCAGCCACGCTGAGGTGGGCAGCCTGCATAAGACACGAGACAGGGAGAGGCTTGCCGCCTGTTGTTGTTCCTCCCTTTGTGCTCTTGTTGCTTTTGCTGTTTTCCACTGCTATGCACTGTTGCTCCTCTGCCATGTGCCACCTTGCCTTGGAGCCAGCTGATTACAGACTGAAACCTCCACAGACTGTGAGCTAAATAAACCTTGCCTTGGCAGGGGAGGTAGCTTGATGGTCTTAAGTGGGTGCCTGGCAAGCTCAAGGACCTCCAAGTTTGATCCCTGGTGCCACATGTTGTGTTGTGGTCACTGAAACTGGGTATGGTGACACATGCCTAGGGAGTAGTACTAGGAGTCAGTACTAGGAGTCAGTACTAGGGAGGCTGAGACAGGAGGATCACTATGAGTCCAAGGGGCCAGCTATTTTGTCCCAGCAATGAGAAAAAAGTAATCAAAACAAACAACACAACATACATTCTTTTTCTTTGCATAAAACTTTTAAAATCCTGGTGAAGGTGTCTCTGACTGCTTGGGTTGAATAAATGACTCCCACTGAAAAATATTCTCCAAAGCCAAAAGATCAGCATATTTAGAAACCTTATAGCTTGCGTGTACTCATGTGTGCTGTCGGTGAGTGATTTCCAAATAAAGAAGGTGGGAGCTGTGTCTACCAGTCCATAGTTTTCTAGCCCTTGCCTTTCTATAATTAAACGTCTGAATCAGGAGTCTAAACAAATACAGGACAGAAAACACTAATTAGAGGACTACAGGATACTCATATGTCAGAGCTTCAAAATACCTCTTAGGTGTAATGTTTTATGCCTAATTACGAGAAGCTGCAGGTCATAAGAAGGATGCTGTTATCTTGGGACAACAGAGTTACAGAAGTGTGATTACTTTTCAGGATAATAATGAGCAACATGCCTTTAAGCACCTAAGGAGCAGAACACACACTGGTGATCTCTGATAATGAGTTTAGTACTGCATTTAGTTTTTCTCTCTTTTGGGTAGCTCTTTATCAGTGAATAGTTCCATGTATTCATAGGCATTTTGCAAAAGAAACTACAAGTAGGTACTTTGCCTCTTTTTTCTTTTTTTGTAATGGTGGTAGTGGTATAGAGGGAATGTACAGTGACCTACTTAAGAGGTCTCTAAAGCTGGGGGTGGAAGGTGCAGGGGAGAATAATGAACAAACAGATTCTCTCATTTTTCACTTATGGAATCAATTTTGTTTGGGATGTCAAGGTGCTGTCTTCACCTTCATAGATATTACTAGACATGGCCATGTGCACAAGTTTTTCTTTTTATTATTTATTTATTTTATTAATGAACATATAGCAATGAGACAGTTTCAAATCAAATTAATAGGACAGATTCAATAATTAATACATTGCATATTGTTTTTGTAGTCGTACAAGGTGCATAAATGATAGTCTACTTACAAACACTATTAGAGCAGATATCTCTAATCAATGAATTAAGAGAATGTAGCTGTATACTTACCTTATTTTTTATAGCTGAATTATAGTACAGTTTCAATAATTAATACTTTCTACCTTGTTATCTTCCTAGTGGTTTTCCATAGTACTAGAAGCTGACATAATATCCTATCCAACCACTATTAGTGCAAATCTTGCTTCTCATAGAATTATGCAGAAGTACTGCATAGTTATCCTAACTGTACTTACAAACACAGAATGGTTCTTCCTTTGTATCCCCTTTTTTTGTTTAGACCTGTCAAAGATGGGCTCTCCATTGTCATTCAACCATTATAGGTGCCTGAACTTGGAGACACAATCAAACACAGTTCCGCAGTCCATAATAATAGTGAGTTATCTGAAGAAGTTGTTGACTATAGCCATTTACAGCTCAACTTATTATTATGGCCTTATTTTATATACCTCATTTTTATACTTTTCTGCTGCATGTGCACAAGTTCTGTGCAACAACTGTAAGCTGAAATCATGTCTAATAGTAAGGTGGGCTAGCTCCGATACGTTCTCTACATTTGACAAAGATATGATGGGCGACATATGATCTTATGTGATGCGATAACAGCAATGTAAACTTTTCCAAGGATCTATTCTAAATAAATCCTACTTTGAACAAACTTAAAAGCACAAGAAAGAAGGAAAGGAAAACTATTGGTAAAGGCAAAAAACTCCAAAACAAGGAAGTAAATGACAACATGAATATTATATAAAATCAACACTTCTCTCTGACAACCCACCCTGTGTGTTTTGCTTTTTCTCTTTTCTAATTATTACAGCATTTAGATTTTTGGACAAAGATTGAGATTTTCTTTCTTTTATACATTTCACATTTCTATAATATCAGTGTAGCCATTGAACTATGAACAAAAATTCAGAAGATGAGTAATCAGTTAGTGAAAGTACAAGGGTGTTAGGTAGAATCCAGTTACTACATTCATGTCAGTCATTTTCCAAAGAATCAGGTAGTGTTTGCTTACTTGAGAGTGCCCATTTTGGTTTGGTTTTTCTATAGTTCAGAATGGCCTTGAACTCACTAGGTAGCCCAGGCTGGCCTTGAACTTGTGATGATCCTCCTGCCTCAAGTGCTGGTATTATAGGTGTATGCCTTCATGTCCAGCTGGAGAGTGGTTTGTTTTTTTTTTTTTTTTTTGAGTCAAGGTCTTGCTGTATAGTTCAGAGTGCCTCTGAACTAACTATATAGCTCAGGCTGGCCTTGAACTTGTGGCAGACCTCCTGCTTCAGCCTCCCGAAGGCTGGGATTATAGACATGTGCCACTACGTCCTGTGAAAGTGTACTTTGATAATTGTTGGTTTTTTGGTGGAACTCGGTATTGAACTCAGGCCATTGCACTTACCAGGCAAGCACTTATTCTTCTGCACTATCTCCCTGACCCCTGATAATTGTAACACAATGCCCTGTGTTGAATAGCTACAGTATTTCTATTATTGCCTAAGAGAACTTTTTTTGGTGACAACTTCATAAATACCATATATATTATTAAAATGGTCACTACCTGAATTTTATTTTCTAGCGAGATTTTAAAAAAATAGTCCATACACATTTATTGTTGTGTTGGAACTGGAAGTCTGAGATCAGCGGCCCAACATAGTGAGGGTCCCTTCTGGGTCACAGGCTACTGGCTTTTTATTGTACCCTCATGTGGTAGAAAGAGGCACTGAGGTCTCTGAAGGGTGAGCTCAACTGTGAGAGGTCCACCCTGGTGACTTTACCACACCCCAAAGGGCCCTACCTCCTTATATCATCACCCTGGAGGTTAAATTTGGGACATTAGCATTTGAGGACAGGGTACGAACTTTCAATTTGTAGCATTCATTTATTTGAAGATCCTAATGTAGGCTTCGCAGACTCTTCAATAGCAATGCTATATAGTTGTAGAATCCTGTTGTCAACAGCCTTATGAGTTCTTTGTAAATCAGAGCTTCTCAGTGGGAATTAGTAAAGAGAAAGAGTTCACTAGAAGCGTCCAGGACACAGCTGCCAGCTACCTCAGATAGCCCAGCCTAGGGAAGAACAGCCAAGAGTGCTGCCGCATGGACAGGGAAGCCCTCTGGTCAGAGACGGTGAGATTGGAGATATTGTCTATAAAGTCTCAGCCTATGTATAAAGAGTGGTGTGACCACAAAATGTACATGCATGTGCATGAAATTGTTGTCAAGGATGCATGTGTGATTTTGCACATGGTCTTATGTTGTACCCAGCAGTCCTTTCTCCTCTCTTGGGAGTCTCTCTTCTGATGGAAATTAAGGTCTTAGTTATCTTAGGACAGATCTCTGGGAGAAATCAATTCACACCAACTCAGAACCCTCCATTTTTGTCTTAAGCAAAGACTAATGGTGACACATTTGGGAACTTTCTGTTTTGACCTGAAATAGTGGAGTAAGTGAGGTTGGTACAACAGTTGTTTGCCATTACACCTTAGTTACTGGCCACTACCACTGATACTGTGTCTTAGTTACTCTTCTCTCGTTGCTGGGACAAACACCTGACACAAAATGAAGCAAGGAAAGGTTTATTTAGCTCACAGTTCATGGAAGTTTCAGTCCATACTCAGCTGGCTCTAAGGCAGAGTGGCTTATGGCACAACACAGCCATTCCTGGGGCATAGGGTGAAGAGCAAAGGGAGGAGCAGCAGCTGTGGCTTCTAGAAAGCCTCTTGCCATCCTTACACTGTAATGCAAATTACCTGCCCCAGGGCAGGTACAGCACCCACACCCACAATAATCAATCACAAACACTGAAAGCTACCCCATGACTGCATGAGGCTTTGGGGGGATGACTAGACACAAACCATAACTTCCTGTTTTTCCTCCCTCACGAGGAAGAAGGTAGGGTAATGTATGGTGCTTACTGAATAGCACACCGGGGCTGTGCATTACATACAGTAATTGATCCATGTCTGTGATTAAAATCTGGCCATTTCATGAGCCACTCTGAGAGGCAAGAAGAGTAGGGTGGTTCTCCTTTCCTTCCCAGACCTCATTCTTGGATCATAGAGCCAGTGGGCATACCCTAGAGCTTGAGAGTTTGTTAAGGGGTAGGACAGAACAATGCTGAGAGATTTGAGGTAACTGCTACTTTGTGTGTGTGTGTGTGTGTGTGTGTGTGTGTGTGCATGCAAATGTGTGCACATACGAGGTCACTGGGGAAAGGAGCTGGAGACTGCAATTTGATACAGTCAATAACACCATACAGATAAGTAGGAAATTAAGGCTTTGGTCAACGAAGGTGCCAAAGGTCTAAATCACCACAGATACAAAGGTCAAATTGGTTTTTATATGTGGTTGTAGAATGAGCCAGTACTCCATTCTATAAAGTAAAATGAGTATCTTGATGAGCTCAGCATAGCTAATTTGCTTCATAAGCATAAAAGGGCTAAAGAAAGTAGAAACTGGCTGGGGAGATAGTTGAGCTGTCTAAGCACCTGTCTGGCAAGTGCAAGTCCTGGTTTGATCCCCAGGACTGCATGCCATGCTGGCCCCAAAATCATGCATGGTGGTACACACTTGTAATCCCAGCACTGGGGAGGCTGAGACAGGAGGATCACTACAAGTCTGAGTTGTGTAGTGAGACCCTGTAGCAAAATAAATGAAAGATTTTTTAAAAAGAAGTAGAAACAGAAGATGCAGATTGGTCTTTTTGAAGTAATTTCCTTACAGGATTAAAGCAGAGGGAAATTCCTCTGTATGCTGAGTTAGAAGGGGTGATATTAGGAAATCTAGGAGTGTGTGATGTAAAGAAAATAACACCTAAGACTTTCTCTCCTTATTCCCATTTGGATATTTTTCTTTATAGCATCTATTATCAATACAAAAAATAATGAAAAATACTAGAATGAAAAAGTCTTTTCAGTGAAAATATTAAGGGGTATGGGGATATAGCTCAGCACATAGGAGGTCATGAGTTAGGTTCCTGGAGAAGAAGGAGGAAAAGTAATAGGAGAAAGAGAAGGATGAGAGGGAGAGGGAGGGGGAGGAGAAAAAGGAGGAGGAGAAGAAGGAGAAGGAGGAAAAGGAGGAAGAGGAGGAGGAAGAGAAAGGGGGGAGGAAGAAGATGAAGAAGGAGAAGGAGGAGGAGGAAGAGATGGAGGAAGAGGA
>PVKA01040244.1:0-18906 GCA_004027165.1 Ctenomys sociabilis | reverse complement strand
TACTGAGCCGGCCAGCTTGTGCTGGGTCCGGGTCTACAGGCCGTAGCCCGAGAAGGCTGGGAAAGGTCACTCTGGTGTAGTGGGCCTGGAGCCCTCACTCACAGGCCAGGCTGTGCTGGGTTTCTGTCCATAGCGTGGGACCGTGGATTGCTGAGAAATGTCCCTCCGGCATGGCAGGCTTGGAGTTCTCACTCCAGGCCAACCTGCACTGGGTCTGGGGCTTTGGGGTGGGACCGGTAACCACCTGGAAATGTTTCTCTGGCACAGTGTGCCTGGAGCTTTCACCGGGCCATGGGGGGTGGCGGGCAGGTAATCCCTGGGAAATGTATCTCAGGCACGATGGGCCTGGAGTTCTATACTCACTGACCTTTGATGCCCATAGAATCAGGGAAATTCCCACTCAAACAGTGGGCTTTAGGTCAGGGGATCCAGGGAGGTGTTGGTGAGTGGGTCCTGAGGTTTCAGGCCAGTCACTGGCTTGGAGGAGTTGGGGACAGGGATCTGTGTAGTGCGTGTGGGAAGAAGCCAAAGGCTCTCCCTCAAACTCACCACCCTCTCACTGATCTGGGAAGCCTGGTGAGTCCTGTAAATTCGCTCTCACTGGGAGAGCTTGGCGCGGGATCCAGGAGGCCACTGGAGTCAGCCACTGTCTCAGGCCAGTCTCTGGCTGTGCGGGCGTGGGTGGGATGGAGGAAAATGGTGGAGTCAGCCGCGCTGTCTCTGGCCGGTCTCAGGGGCTCTGGACTACGATTCTATCATCCCCGCAAAGATTCTAACACATCCCCACAAAGTTTACCTTTTTCTTTATTGGTAATTTCAAATGTACTGCACGATCTTGAAAGTCTACAATCATGTGAATAATACTATGCACCATATTTAAATAATGTCTGGATTTTATCCAGAATTGTACCTTGTTTCCAATCCCTTCCTATCCTTTTCTTAGTGCTAATCCCAAGCCAAAATGGGGACTCTGTCTCAACACACTGTGATGACTGCCAACCTTTCCAGCACCCCTTCCCTCTCAAGTCTCTAGCAAAACTAAATATGGATCCTTATTTGAAATCATATTTTTAGTCATCTCACCTTCCAATGCTCTTTTCCTGCAGGGCTGGTTCTGGATGCAATAAGAAAGGTATACCCTCCCCAACATTCTTTGTCCAGCTGGGTCAGTATGGCTTTAATCTGTTTTTAAATCAGTTCCACTTCAGTTTTATTTTCCTACATTAATCATCACAGGTTTGAAATGTGTGTGTGTGTTTAGCACCATCTGCTTGGTTTGTCACCTCAGGATTACTTTTTGCTTGATTTCATCACACTCCTGTTTCTCAACTCCTCTGCTGCAGCCCCCTCTCCTCCCCCTCTCATCTCTTGACATCACGTCCTCCTCCCACTCTTGGTAACCCAGAGCCATGTTGTCTCTCTACCGTCATCTGTTCTGCTCACATCACTGTTAAGTGCATCAGGCCTGGTGATATCTCTTCCATTTTTCTATTTTGCAGTTCTTAGAAGTTTGTACAACTTTATAAGTTTGGATAACATTTCCAGAGGAAAATGTGTCTGCTCTGTGCTGTTCTTTAATATTGCCTCATGAGGGAAATTAACACAGTATTTTTAATCATGCAATATATTTATTGACTTGGCTTTTTACCATCTACACTCTAAATAAGATTGAACGACATTTCAAATGCAGTGATGGTAAGACCATTTGATGGAAAAGGAGACAAGGACTATTAAAATTATGAACAATTATATTTTTCCCAAAATGTTTAGTGGGGATCATCCTCTATAACCCTTTTGTCTAATGGTTGCAAAATAATTTTGTGATAACTTTGGTTCCTCTTCTTTTAAGCATTGGAATGTTTATAACAAGTTGGCACATAGCAGGTGTTGTATATTTCAAGTGACTGAACGAAAAACTGAAAAATTCTTTGATTTAGAATTGAATTTTAGTGCCGATCATCTCATCAGGAGATTTAGAGGGAGCCTTTGAGGGATCCATATTTCACCGTGTGAGCTTGTGAGTAAGAGTGCTAGGATAGAAGAGCTCATGACAGAACTTGTTAGGGAAAATGGGTAAAGAGTGGCTGCTGGGATGGGGGGGATCCTGCATAGCAGTGCAATAAGAACAATGCAAGTAAAATGACAATATGCATGAATACATGTCATAACAAAATTTACTGGTTATTTTAGGCCACATAAATATATTTATTCACAATACTGGAGGCTAAAAGTGTAAAATCAAGGTAACATTAAGTTTTGCCTCTCCTAAGGCCTCTCTTTTTGGAGACTGGGTGGATCTTGAAACTCTAGTACTAAGCAAAATAAGTTATACAGAAAACTAAGTGCTGCTTGTTTTCTTTTATATAAGAGACCCAATAATAAATAGCTAAAGAGCAAAACCAAGGCAGACTTTATGAAGTAGGAGGTCATGGAAAGGGGAATAAAATGATGCAAGAAAGAGGTCAAACATGATTGAGATACATTGCATATATGTGTCTATTTCCCAAAGTGAATGTAGATGTCATGCATTGTCAATGCATATTAATTTCCACGTTTTAGCTTAATCATTTCCTTAAGGCCCTACCTCCAAATACACTCTAAAATATAAGATAAATCTGCATTATATGTAATATAATTCTACAGTGCTGGAGATTAGGGTTCCATTTACAAACTTGGGAACAGGGAAATACTTCAACCCATACAATATGGCCACGGACACTGACAAACATTCTGCTAACTCCACAGTAATTCTCTTGGTAAAATAATCTCAACATCCAACACGTACAGTGTGGGCTGGTGAGATGGCTCAGTGGACTAAGCAGCACCTTATTAGGCAAATACAGGGACCTGGGTTCGATTCTCAGTATCCCATGCAGCGCCAGCCATGCCCTAGGGTGCACTGAGCTGGCCACCAAATCTGGGCATGGAGGCACATACCTGTAATCCCAGGGGAGGCTAAAACCAGGATGATCACAGTAAGACCCTGAACCAAATACATTTTTTTTAAAAAAAAGTATAAAGTGTGAGGAAATGCATATGAGAACTTTAAATAATCTTCCCCAGAATAGCTCCCAGAAGTGGCAAAGATGGATTTTCAGCCATAGCCTCTAGGTCAGAATAGCAGCACACACCACTAATAGGCAAAGGAATGTGAACTGTATAGCATTTGGGAGAAAAATTATGGGTGAGAATTGTCACAAAGGCTGTAAAATTTCACCTCAATTGCAGGCCTCCTGTGATATCCCAGGGGATCGAACACCATACCTTGTTTCTAAATCTCTGAATGAGTAATCTGAGTTAATGTTCTCTGCTTCTGGTTTGACATAAAAAATGTAACAGAAAAGAGAACTTCTTTCTCATTTCCCCACAGATTTTTGAGGTCACCTCACAAAGGCAGCACTTTCAAAACCCTTCAGATCATGAAAATTCATAAACATATAGAAAGGAGGAATTACAGTACATTGACTACTCAGAGTATCTACTAAGATTTACCACTTTTGATATTTTGTTACATATGCTTCATCTATCTTCCTTTCTACGTGGTTATCTATCATTTTATTTCATCTTCTAGGTTTGCTTAATCTATATACGTTTGATGGATTCCTGTAACATGTAACCTTTGAATAGTTCAACACAGATGTTCTAAAGGCAGAATATCTTACTGTATGTCTACACAACAATTTTCACAGCTAATACAATTAACAATGATTTTATCATTTCATATAAGAAGATGCCATTCAAATTTCCCCACGTGTTCCCAAACATTTCTTGTACACTTTAGAATTTATTATTTGGGCTGGGCAGATAGCTCAGTGGAATAAGTGCTTCCCTGGCAAGGGCAAGGGCCTGAGTTCAATCCCTGGCTCCGCAAAACAGAAAAAGAATTTATTATTTTAATATTTTAAAAATCAAATTCTAATCAAGGAGTGGACATTTCATTTGATTATAAAATCTCTCAGATTTTTTAACCTAAAATACTTCCACTTTGCTTTCACGATATTACATTGAAGATTTCATCTACGATGTTTGGTATAGGAATGTCCCCCATTCTGGATGTGCATGATTATCTTTTCATACTGTTGTTTGGATTGTTCATCTATGCTGTGTTTCCTATAATCCAGAGTGTAGAACTAAAACTTTCATTGCTATCAGATTAAATATATTAGGCAAGTCAGGTGCGTGGGAGGTGCCAAAGTTTGCTTTGCATCACGTGAGGAGGCTGGTATAGTGTGGTTGGTCTGCACTCACTGACACTGAGCTTAACCACTCACACTCAACCAGAATTTTCCATTGTAGAGCTGCACACTTACTAAGTGAGAAGAACAAGTTTTATGTTGACCTTACTCTGGCATCAAGCAAATATCTATTCCAAATCAGCTTTTCCCCATTGTTTCAACATCTGGCGATGCCTTTGTCTATGAACAGCATTCAACCCCCTCCCATTAGATTGATCCCTGGCCCGGTTCTTAGGTTGGTGGGGGAGGAGGCACCTTGAGGATAAGTTCCACCCACATCTCTTTCATCTGTGCATTTGCCCGGACTCAGGCAGAATATCTGACATGCAATATGTACTCAGTAAAAGTTATTTTTAATGAGCTAAGTCTTTTCTATTTAGATACAGAAAATGATACAGCAAATGCCTTAAAATCCACAGGAAGACATTAAACAAAAGGCAGATTAGAAGCATATTTACTAAATTAACAAAGGCTATTTCCAAGAATTTCAAAGATAGAATAAGTAGGGCATCTAAGAAGCATGACATACATACATTTTTTTTTTAATTCTGAGCAGTCTTCTGACATGTTCTCATTCTTTTGCTTGGTTTAACCTGAATCTCTATTTACTCATTTAAAGAACACTGATTGACTTGCTTTTAAGCTTTCAAGAGCCAATGTTTTTCAAATTCTTTTTTAAAAGAACCTCAGAGAAATATTATATATGCAGTGCTTTATTCAAAAAGTTTACTTGATGACAAGATAGAGGAGGAATGAAATAAAATGTTTCTTCATTAGTCTGTTGACCCTCATACTACATGAAAAGCAAGTATTGAATTATAAGGCTTGCCATTCCCAATCCAAACCATTTGGAATTCTGTATACACAGGTCACAAAAGAAATGATAGTGACTATTCACCACATGTAGAAGGGAAAAGTATCTTTGATATTCTACCAGACTCAGCCTTCTGGGAACAAGGAGTCTCTCCAATTCACCTGTACATACTTTTTCTTCATACTAACATTTTAGCATTCAGTAGTATTAAAAAGCCTTGCTCAATTGAGTTGGTAAGAAATTTCTCAACAGTAAAATCAATATAAATAGGAGCATCAACATATCATTCCCTATATCAAATTAGAGATACTTTTTGAACTATTTAATGGATCTATGGCATTAACGACATGTAATAAAACAGAGCTAGCTCCAAAGAGATTACATAGTGTGTATTTCTTAGCACATAAAAAGAAATGTTCCCACATATTAACACTACTACTTCTGGGTGGTAAGATATATACATAATTATTTTTCTTATTCTTTTTTCAGTTTCCTGTTTTTCAAATGTGGTTTAACAAATGCGTCCATTATTAAGGACAAACAATATTTTTTAAAAAACCTTGCTCGGTTTCCTTACAGATCCTGGAAAAACAGTGATTATTTTCATCCTTCTGCACATACAGTCTTTGTCTAAATACCTAATGACCTTTATATCGTGAGCATAAATATGTGTAAGTGTGTATGTGCTTTTTTCTTTTCTTTTTTATTTCTTTCTTCCCCAGCAGGTGTGTTTGAAAAGCAGCCCATTACTGCTCACTTGGTGCTATAAATATTTATAAGCACGTTCTAAGGAAGCTATTGTATCATAAACCAGCCAGTGGCATGGCCGGCTGCTATTCTGAGCGGAGGTGTGAGACGGCGTTCAGAGATGTGAGCCCTACCCTACTTGGAGCACTGAAGGCTCTGAGGCGTGAAGGGCTGGGCAGAGGTTTGTAAAAGGTAGAGTTCATCACTGAAGGGGTGGGCTGCATTGCTGCAGAGGAGAGTGCAGTTATCAGCACAATGCTGGCTGTATTTGAGAAGAAGGTCTCACAGTACCTGAATTTACAAAGGCTGCTCAGCGGCTCAATTAGACCTTACAACAAACTAGGTGGTATTAATTCCAATGTGCATTTAGGAGGGCCCTGTGGTGTGTGTGCGTGCGCGCGTGCGTGTGTGTGTGTGTGTTTGAGGCAAGTAGTAATGAGATTAGTACAGTCAAACCTGGTCAGCGAGTGTGTACCAAACCCATAGAAACATCCTGCCCTCTCTTGGTGTGGAGGGATGAATGCTATGGATCTTACAAACCCTAGAAATGATGTCCTATACACAGAGACTCAGGACGTGCCAAACCAGAGGAAGGCTGAACACAATGCATTTGTCCAGGCCTGGGAACAGAAGATGATAGATTCTTAATTCCAAGCAACAGCCCTGAGCACTGATTCACAGAATGGTCTTTTCCAGTTACAAAATGACCTTTGAAACCTCCCTGAGATATCTAAACAGTGTAACCCTTACCTGTATTTCAGGTAATGGCCTGAAGGCTGAATCTAGTGTGCTAACCAACTTCATGCTCTAATTTTGTCATATAAGGTACTCAATCATTTTGACCAAGCTCTTTTTACTTATTTATAAAATACACATATTACATTAGCTCTTCTATAAAATGGAAAGTGTGTTTTAACTTTATTTGGCATATGGTAAGTAAATTGTCAATATTAGCTCTGACTTTTTTTTTCTTCTATTGGGCCAGAAATCTGTCTGGACTTTGCTTCTTCATTCTATCATACTACCCATGTACAGCAGAATCTTTAACACAAAATTCCAGTTACAATGGTTTACTTAGGATGTGGTTCCAAAGAAGAGGAGGAGAGTTCAAGGAAGAGGAGGAACAACACATCATCTAATTGCTCATTGCCACAAGGAGCTGCTGTTTGGTGCTGCTGGAAACTCTAAGGAAATAAATCAAATGGATCTCAGAACAATATCCTCAGGGATGAATGGGAGAAGCATCTATCTGTTGACCTGGGCAAGATACAGTTTTTCTAAAATCTACAAGGAGTATCTATTTGTATGTATTGACCATCAAGTAGCTGCTTCAAAGCTGTTTAAAGTGAACCTGCTATAGCTTATAAAACGTTTCACATATGAAAGTATAAAACTGTGACCCTTTCAAGGTCAAACCCACCCAGCCCTGTCCAGAGGGCTGATGGGCGAGGCCCACTGACAAATCTAATTTGCAAGAACTTAGGAATTTGTTAGAAATGAAAGATGACCGAACATTCTGGTGAATAAGATCCTGATACATCTTAGGCAAGATCACTTTTCAAGTGTTCAAAAAGTACAAGAAAGGGGAGAGGTGACGGGTGCATTATTGAGTAATGGGGTGACATGGCAACACGGAGAAGAGGGGAGATGGTTTCTTACAACAGATGCTGCAGTATCTGTGCTTCTGTGCTCACTCATATTTCATTCCCTATATCACTGAATGCATCTCGAGGTCAGGGGAGCGAATGTTGCAATCATGCAGTGTCAGACAGAACTCTGTGTCATGGAAGTTTCTGGAAGACATTCAGAGCAGAAGGCATAGACAGTTGTGACTTCTTGAACCAGAAAGTACAAATTATCCCAAACAGAAAGTAGAGAACCACTCGGGTCAGTCATCTCCAGGTACCTGGGGTGTGTGTCTATTCAGAGCAGTTGCATGAGAGACCCAGAATGTGGACATCACAGGCTCTGGGGCCCTTGAGAAAGAATAATCTCAGTTTCTTTTTAAGGGTTGCTTAAAAAGAAAAAATAAAATTTCATTAACTGCAGAGATACAAGATTACTCTTTCTCTTTTGTCTGCATATTTTTAGTAACCTTATTATGCAGTAATTACCCTAAAGCACCATTAAGATATTTTAGCTATCACTGGATATGCATGTACATATAAAAACAAAACATATAACATATATATAATGGGGTGCATAAGTGTAACCCATATTCTTTTTTTTTTTTTCTTTTTTTTTTTTTTTTTTTGTCTTTTTTGAGACAGGGTCTCACTGTGCAGTTCAGGCTGGCCTTAAGCTCACTTTGTAGCTCAGGCTGGTCTCGAACTCACAACAATCCTCCTGCCTCAGCCTCCCTAGTGCTGGGATTACAGGCATGCGCCACCACGCCCGGCCCCATATTCTTAAAGGATGCAAATTTTAGCAATATTTCCATTTCTGGAGTTCAGAAATTTTCATTATTAATATTTTTATTCATCTCTAATGTCAGGCAGTATTGATAAGTAACTTGTGACTATCCAGGATGTCCCACTACTACTAAGTATTTTATGATTTTATTTGTGGCCTTCTCTCTCACTGCCAGAGTGGCCACTGCCACCTCGCTACTGTCAGTCTTCCTGCCTTCTTTCTCTGTTCTTCCTGCTCAGTACAGTGACTGTATAGTTTTATACAAACATTGGGACACACAGTCTGAAAGAAAATATTCATATTGTGAATATGTGCATCTGTGTATACACGTGTATGTAGATGTGTATAAAACAATTTGGAGTGTACTTCATGCCTAAATACTAAAAAATTCTGAGACACGTTGTTTCAAAAAATACTGTCCTTTGGAAATCTATGCATATGGCTGTCATGACAGTTAAAATGACAATAGCTAGGGCCTTACTCCATGAAAGCATTAATAAAATGGTACTGCATATATGCAGATTAAACCTGCAGCAGCATAAGTTTTGCCTGAGGATGGCATCAAGCTCATTGCACCCTTCAGCCACCAGAGAAGATGCACTTGTTGGCACATGTTGTCTCCACACATTCTTGGTAGTGCGCAGTCACATCCTCTCTCCAGACTTATTACTATGTCTGCATGCCAGGGCAGCTGGGAGGAAATTGAAAAATTCCTCCAAACCCTTCAGACTGCTGACATGCTAAGTTTAGGGCTAGAAGATCTGGTTTTCACTCAAAAGTGTGACTGGGCCCACCGTGAGAGATATTGCCTCACTTGTGATACCAAAAAGCAACCCATTTATGAGGTCATTTTGGCTTCGAAGTCAATTTCAAAGAAAACATCCCTAATATTTTAAAATGAAGATAGTTGTCAAAACTAGTTGTTTCTGCTTGGGATATCAGTAGGACATTTTAAACCACCCACATAGATAATAAGGTTTAGGAGGGATAAAAATTTTGGGCCAAAGCATTCTCTATTGTTTAATAGACTCCACCAAAGTTAATCAAAATATTCATCCAGTACGACAGCATAGAACCTAACCAATTAGAAGAGTGCAGGCACCGTCGGGGAAGGAAGGACAGTGAGGATTAGCTCCTGGATTGTCTGTGAGTGCAATGTCCTAACCTACTTAGTTCGGTGATTTTTGTTGTGAGAGCAGAGAACAAATGGGTGTTATACAAATGAGTGATTGTGTGAGTATCTGAAGTCAAACACGTTACAGATAGGTGATACCTGCCATACTTTATGTCCCTAGGAAAGGGGATTATAGAGACAAAAAGGCAAGGAACCTCATATTTTCCGAGCAAGATGCAAAGAAAGGGTACACTTAAGGAAGCAGAGGAAGAGTGATGGAAATGTTTGCTTCAAGAAAAACACAGAGAACGGTGTCATGGTTAGCCCAGGGAGAAAAATATTTCATAAAGAATTTGGCAATCCACAATGTCAGATTGTGCAGAGGAAACAACGTCCTGTTGCTTTTGGCTGGATGGTCAGCTTTTTGTTTTCTTTGCTTCCCATAGAGAATGAAGACACAAAAGAAAGGTCTTGGAAAGTATCCATTCGCCAGAGTCACCTCTTTAGTAGTTGGTGCAGTGGTCCAAAGGGGAAGGGCAGGCACACAGCAGGAGGAGGACTCCTCTGCGACCCTCCTCTATGCATGATGTCTCTGTCATTACTGTCATCCCACACACACACTGGAAAGGACACTTAAGTCACTGAAATCAACCATATGTCAAGTTTCTCTAGGATTTCTATGCTGCCTTCCTGGTTCTAGCCAGCTGCCAGATGCACGGTCAGATATTGTGAATGGGCATATGGCTATTCAGCTCCCAGAGGCTTCAGCCTCTAGCATTTATATCTTCCCATTTTTACTGAAGGCACTAGAGCAACAAAATTGAAGATGGGGAAGGGAAATGCCCAGAGGAGTGGCCAGTTCTGCTAAGAAAGCCCTCTACTGATCTCAAAATGATAGGCCCTGCCTCTTCTTATCAACTTTTCTGCTTTATATCAAGAGAGCTGGAAGGCTCTTCCAAGGCCACTTAGGACAGTGATGGTGAACCTTTTAGAGATGAGCACCTAAACTGCAACCCAAACCCCACATGCCTATTACAAAATGACAGCACTTAATACTGAAGAGTAAGGTTTTACTTTAGGAAAAAAAACAAAAACAAAAACAAAAAACATATAGTTCATACATTATCATCTCTTAACTTAAAAAAAAAAAGTAACACATATTCCATATGTCCCCCTCTACTGTGTATGTAACAGGTAGACACTTGCTTCCAGAACCCTAGTGAGCAGCTCTCTTTGTGCCACTCCTAAGCCCTCTGTCATTCTGGCAGTACTCATAATGGTGTCACAGCTTTAGTTCTCTTGTGCTGTTGTTTAAATGCACAGCTTTGAAGCTGATTAGAGGCTCTTGCTGGAGTGATGTACTGAAGAAGTCCGGAATGACTATTCTTGGCTGTATATATTTCACTTCATGCAGCTCTGGACATGATCTACTTTACCATTGTTGATCACAAAGCAAACAGGGACAGGAAAGTATTTTGGATAAGTACAATCCTTTGTTATCCACTTTGCTTTTGCTAGGAAAAAATATTGGACCACCACAAATTACAGTAGAGGTTTGTTTCAGTTCATGGTTTCCAAGGCTTCAGTCCATGGTCAGCTGACTCCAAGGCAGGAACATCACAGCAGATGAAACAAAATTGCTCACTTCATGGTGACGGGGAAGCAGAACAAAGGGAAAAGCATGCAGAAGAAGAGGGCAGGAACCAGTTATCCTCCAGATCAAACTTCCATGAGCCATGAAGACGCATTCATAAATGAGCTTCATAATTAATACTTTCTTCGTTGTTATTTTTCTAGTGGTTGTCCATAGTACTAGAAGCTGACATAATATCCTGTCCAACCACCATTAGTGCAAATCTTGCCTCTCATAGAATTATGTAGAAGCGCGGCGTTATCTATCCCAACTGTACTGTATCATTCACGAAAGGAAAAAGATGATAAATGGGACCTTATTAAAATCAAACTCATGTTATTTGAAAAGATGACTAATAGACAAACTTTGGACTAAAAAAGCATTTTATAAGCAAAATATTCAGTAAAGTACTAATATAGAGAATATATAATTAATTCTCTAAAGTGAAAAAATGCTATTAAAATTGGATGGAAGATATGCAAAAATATTCCACTACACGTAATGTTCAGGTGGCCAGGGAGCCTGGGGGAGAATGATCAGGAGCCATTCCGAAGCACAGGCTAGAAACGCTGTGGGACTATCCCACCCTGTTCTGAATGGCTCACATGAAAAAACTGTGAGCACACTTTATGCTGAGAAGGATAAAGAGAAAATGAATCATTCGTTGGATTAGTCAGAGTTTCACTGTTATCACCAAATACCTGGGAAAATGATTTTAGAGAAGAGGTTTATTTTGGCTCATAGTTTGAGGAGTTTTAGTATGTGCTCAGCTGATTCCAAGACAGTCACAGGGGACAAAAGAATTTTGTCTCACAGCAGACAGAAGGCAGAGAACAGGGAAAATACAGAGAAGGAAGGGCAAGGGAACTTTCTGCTATAACCTGTTTCCTCCAACCAGTTCCCATCCCCTATCTCTACATTCACTTATGAACTCAATGATGGATTAACCCTTCATTAGTCTATTATCTAATCAATTTCCAAATACCTAACCTCTAAACATATGGAACACTTGGGGGAGCATTTGTTATCCAAACCATGCACTCATAGATTTCTGGTGAGGTATAAAATGATATTATCAATCTAAAACAATTTTGACAGAAAAATACTAATCATGCAACTATCTTAAAACCTCTATGTTGCACTCCCGGACACCTTCTCCCTACCTAAGCATAGACATTTATAACATCTTATTTGCTCCAAAATTGAAACAATGAAAATGTCAGTAATGAATGATTAAACTCTGGTACATTTATATCATTTAATACAATTCAGCAATTTAACATACCATGACGATATCTGTAACAATGTCCTGGGCATAATAGCAAACTATAGTTAGGCAGGAAATTGCCATTGTAAGAACTCTAAAGATATACGGAATATCTCTGTATTGTTTACAAAAGTATATACACCTACAGTTATAGTATGTAAAAAATTAAAGACAATCAAAGTTTTAAAAAATTTACAGAAAGGAATGTTATGCCTTAAGAACATAGATATGACTTGATTAGAAGATCAGAGAAGACTTTCCTGAGATATAAGACCTAAATGCAGGTTAAGAGTTCACTAACGGGGCTAGGGAGACAGTGGTCTAAATACCTGCCTGGCAAGCACAAGGACCTGGGTTCAATCCCCAACAGCACATGCTGTGCCAGCCCTGGAGTCCTGGTGTACCGTGCTGACCACTGAAACCAGGTGTGGTGGTACATGCCTGTAATCCCAGTGCTGGGCAGACTGAGATGGGAGGATCCCTAGGAAAGTGTATTTCTGGCAGACAGAAGAGTCCATATATAAAGGTCTGGTAAAAGAAAAGAATATGATATTTTGAAGAAACTGTAAAAACGATTTGAATTAAGATACTACATAATTGGTTTAATGCCTTGGGTTTATTTTGGGTTATTGGATTAAAACTCACAGTCTTTATTTCTTCTCTCAGCTGACTGTTTTTACTTCAATAGTTACTCTAGAAAGACACTTCCGAGACCTTGTAGACACTAGTCACATCATTGTTACATATTTAAATTAATTAACGTTTAACTCAAGCCCAGACTGGGCTGTGCTCAGGCACAGGTAAGCATATCTCAAATTGTTAATACCTGTATTTGATATGTGTTTAACATGTGCATTATGACAAAAAGCTGTATTTGATAGTGTTGTTCTAAAAATGTGAACATGCATATTTAGCATAGCATGACTAGGTTATCACTTGTATTGTCTCAGACAATACAAGCAATGTTATTACACTTTGCTCTTCACTGCTCACCCATGACTGACTTCACTTTTTGTTTGAATTGTGGTTTAGTGTTTATTTTTAAACCTTAAATCCCCATGCATTTTAACTGTTGATGTTTTAGATTTATCCACATATTTACCTCTGATCCTTCTTGTAATTTAAGTGTTGCTCACAGTAACATTTTTATTTTTTCCCCTGTGGTGGAATTTTATTAATGAAGCTCTTTTGCTAGTGAATTTTTTTTTCCATTCTGTTGTCTGAAAATATTCCTCATTTTCTTATCTATAAAGAAGGGTCTTGAAAGGAAAAGTATCTTCAAAGGCAGAATTTCATTCTTTTCTTGTCTCCCATTGTTACTTTTAAGAAATCAGGAGCCGGGGAGATGGCTCAGTAGAATAAGCGCTTCCCTGGCAAGCGCAAGGGCCTGAGTTCAATCTTTGGTTCTGGAAAAAAAAAAAAAAAAAACAGAGGAAGAAATAAGCAATCACAGAATAGCCATTTGGTGGTAGATTATCTGTCCTTTTCTTCTCTCAGTTTTTCTGTCCTTTTCTTCTCTCAGTTTTTCTGAGTTTCTCTGTGCCTGTTGCACCATACGTTCTGTGTCATCGAAATATGGAAAAAAAAAACTCATTTTACTTGTTTACATTGTAATTTAATGATGTTTCTGCACTTGATGATTGATCCACTTCGTCAATCAAGGATTATAGCTGTTACCAATTGCAATAATGAGTCTTCTCCACTTGCCCTCTCCCTGTGGGACTCCACTTTGATGTGTACTGTACCTGTTCCTTCTATTCCCTGTATCTCTTGACTTCTCTTTCATATAATCTGTATAAATTTTGTTTCCCAGATTCCTATTAGTCAATTCTCCAGTTTCCTCTATGATATTAATTCTCCATCTATCTGTGTCTTAACCATGCTAAACTTTATCCTATTAGAGTATTCTTTTCTATAGTGTTTGTTTGTCTTGCCTAGCTTCCAAGTCATCCCTGACAGACTCTTCCGTTTTCATATCTTTTTATCTTTATTGATTTGTATTTCTTAAATATATATTTAAATTCTTTTTTTTAAGGTTTTCTTTTCTTTTTCTTTGTTTATGTATTAGTACAGTTTCCACAGGGTCACACTACACAGATCAGACTTATAGTGATCCTCCTGTTTTCAGCCTCCCAAGTGCTGGGATTACAGGTGCATTCCACTATTCCCAATCTCTCAGTCTCAATCCCTGTCTCAGCACACCCTGGGGGTGGGAACAGAGAGGTATGCTCGGGATCTTCCCTGGTCCCTGTGTCTTCCTATGCAGGCACTTTAATTTGCGAGCTATTTGGCTAGCCCCTATATATTTAAATTCTATTAGCAGAATATATAGATATTATATATTTATATTGTGTATTATATGTTATATGTTACACATTATGTATTATGCATTACATATACTATACTATGTGTTTGAATGAGAAAATCTGACAGTCTTCTTATGAATTTGTTTTTGTATTATATTTCCATTTTTGTATGGTTTTTCTTTCCTTTAATATTCCTCATCCTGACTTTACCCCTTCATCTCTTTTGATTGATATTTTATTGTGGGTTTATGTTCTTTTATCTGTAAGAATTCTTTGAGCCTCAGATTCTTTTACCTGTAGATAGATTTGGGGCTTGCTTTCTTAAGTCTTGAGGGAAATGACTGCCCATCATAACCCTAAATACATGTTTGAAGCTTTGTTTTATTTCCACCCCCTAGGTTATAAGTCCAGTATAAAGGACAGGAAACACTCTCTCTTAAAGGACACATCTTGTGCATTCTGTGAACAGACCATCAAAATTTTACATATTTTTCTAGTGTCTTCCTCATCAGATTTTTTTCTTAGTTTATTTCATAATGATTTCACTTTTTGGAAATTTCAGCTTTTTTTCCAAGTATCTCTGGTTCTATCTCTGGTTTTGTGCTAAGCTATATTTTGATTTCTTTTTCAGGTGTATATTGCACATTGAGACCCAGATTATACACTCCCATGGCAAAAGGTCAGACCCTGCGGATTTACAGTAATATTTAATGTCTTAATTCTAAGGAATTCTCTTAGTTTTGTATTTCTTTTTCCCACCCGGACAGCCATATAATATTTTTTATCTGGTGTAATTAGTTCTATACTGAGAGAAATGTGTAGTTTTTTTAGTCTATTGTACCTCTCAGATTCCTAAAGATTGCTTGGCTCTGAATGGGAAAGTATAAAATCAAAGTGAAATTAAAGAGCAGAAATGATAGAAGTTTTGAGTTATTGAAATAGCCTACACAAGAAATTGCAGCTAAAAGTGTTATATACTCAATATAAGTGGATAATGGTGGATAGCCTTGAGAGAGATCTAAGAAGTAAAAGCATTATTTGCAGTGAAGTGGATGTGAGATGTGGAGAAAAATCTTCAAGATAAGGCCAGTGCTCAGGATAATGTGTAGCTGGTATAACTGGGTAGACCATAGTGAAGGAGAACCCAAACTGAGAGAATAAAATAATTATAGACTCCATTTTCAGCCAAATGTGGTGCTTTTGAGATTCTAAGTGAATATGTGAGTCTACAGACCTGAGCTATAGATTAGACTTTGAACTGACATCGGAATTCATTTTTCATTTTCTAAGAGCGATGAAAACCAGGCCTCAGTAAATTCACCCAAGGAGAGGACATGGAGTGGAAGGAAAATAGGCTGGTTGTTAAGATTATAGAACTTCCACCTCTAATAACAGGCCCAGTGGAGGATGTACCTGTAGTGATGGAACTGTGCAGAAAGCAGTCAGGATAGAGCGTGGGGCTGGATGGTGTTCACCTTCCTCTCATTTTTTTCATAAGGTTATCACCAGCCATATCTTTCACAATTCCTTACTTGCTTTTATTTTTCTTTCTGTATGTCTTCATGCATGAAATCCTTTCTGCCTTGGCTGTCCTTCATATCCTTTTCCCTTTCTACATTCCACTATCTTCCAAACAAACTCCTGTATGTCACTTAAGATCTGGCTCAAATGTTAGCCCTTCTGTGTCATCTTTCCCAAACCCTGCCCTAAATGTATCCTGGGGATAGGTTTTCACCAAGGTTCATTGCCCTTATCTCTGCCACACTGTATGCATTATGCCGTGTTGCAATGTCTCTTCTGTCAGTCCCAGAATTCCTCCTAACTGCAGAGCAGTCTTGTCTTGTACACTACTGCTTCTCCGATGCCTAGCGTAGCACCACAGCACGTGGTGCATGGTTGAGTTGTTTTTTCAAAAGATTTAAATCAGATCAACAGCAGATAGGAATCATCTGGACAAAGAGACCAGCCAACAATCTAGCATTAGAAACGTTGAGGTGTTTGTATACATCAAATCAGAGCAACTGGGCAATTCGTAGGTATCTATCTGGTATGAGCTAATATATACAAACAGATCCTGTACCTATTGCCCTCCCCTTCTATTCTCAGCCACAATATTGTTGCATTTAGTGACATCTCCTATCCAATCAAAGATACACATCTATATTCTATCTAGCCTTATGTTGGCCAAACAGAATATTTAAAGATGGATATCCTGTCTGTATCCTGTCTGTACATCAAGCGACTTGTCTTTAATTCCATGACTTTCTAAGCAATCCTCACAGGCAACAATATAAAGTTGCATGAATTAAACTAAAGCACCCTAAGCAAATACATGGCATGAAGATTAATGAACCAACATCAGGGTGAGTGCCCTTCATGAAGTGGCCAGATAAATAAAGCAGACTTAGGGTAGAACTGGTAGTGTCTTTAGGCAGAAAGAAGCTAGGAAAAGAATCAGCTAGCGATGAGTTCTCAGAGAAATTACAAGACAACATGAAGAGGAGATAGGCAATGAAGGATGTCTAATGTGCAAAGACCCTTTGTAGTGCAGACAGTTGTTCACAATTCCCAGGTGAACATAGGTAAGTGGAGGCCGTTCTGACTCGTGTTACTTAGAAAAATGGAGAGTGAAGGGTAGATTTCAGGATTATTTGGGTTTTCTTCCTAGTGTTAATTCTTATTATGACTGAAATATGATAACAAGTAGCTTATGATACTGCTGACATCAGTCCATAAAAAATTGGGACAGTGTCAGCAATCTGAAGCTGTTCTGTAGAGAACATGAGAAAATTTCATAATAAGGTCAACTGGACCTTGAGGGAAAGACTGCAGTTTGGCATGAAATTGTGACAGATGTCTATCTATAAGCACCCAGCAGCCACAGAACCTGGAGATTAGTCCTAAGCTTAGCATCCAACTTTTCCTCTTATGGTATTTGGTTGCAGGTTTCCTTTTATTCCCCATTTTTTTTTCCCTATACAATCCCTATTTTCCTTTCAGGCACAACCACACACAGTTTCATAAACATGGTAAGTGCCTTCTTATTTCCAATACATTTTACTACTTTCATGAAACCTCTCTGCTGATATGCTAAAGCAAACCTCCCATAACTCCCTAACTAGGAAATGTACTCTCCCTGAAGCATCTATACACAGACATGTACTGCAGTGATTAAGCTCAATTGTACAAACCTGATTAGCTTGAGAACCACTTAGGGAAATAATAAAGCACAATTCTGAGAATGGTGGGTGCGTCATAGAGGCAGGACTCTGAGTTCTACATCTGGCCACTTCTTCAACACTGGCACCATTCCCTGCTCTGTTTTCTGGCCACAATGAACCACACAGCTCTTTCACCATAGTCTCGCAACATTACGCGCACCTGCCTTGTAGCCAAATAACCTTGGACTAAATCTCCTGAAACTACGGCCCAAAGGAAACCTCCCCTTTAAATTGTGGGCTTTGGGGATTGTGTTCCAATGACAGAAAACCTGTCACTATATTCATGTGTACAACGCAAGTGACTGGATATTTACCAGAGCATACATTGATGTGCTTCACAGCTCATGGAAGAGCCACCATAAGAGAAAACCTGGAGCTGTTCTAATCTGGCTCTAGCCTAAAGTGGCTCCAATCTTGGGAAATTTATTTAACTTCCCTAGCTGCAAGTTTCTTCACCTGTTATGTGTATATTGAGAAGATTAAGAAAGACTGGCCTAATACATATTAAATACCCAGTACAGTCCGATGCATAATGACACTAATACTGTCCCTCAAGCTTCACGGACAACCGACTGCATAGAGTCTCAAAACTGTGATGCTCCCTTGCAGTTGCACATTTTTGTCAGCTCCAGGACTAAACTGTGTTTTCTGTCTCTTTTATCCGTCACAGAGACTCCCTCACTCCACAAACCAATAGTGAATGGAAGAGTAAAGAGGCACAGGAATAGGAAAAATTTTCATGACTATTTCAGGTCTGTCTGAAATGCTTCCTTGGGCAGCAGGAACTGTAGTATTTTAAATAAAATAAAAAGAAAGAGAACTCCAAACAAAGGCCAGTGACCCTACTGAATTATTTTTGCTATGCTACTTCCAATAACCAAAATGAGTTCATAATATCCCTGAGGGCAAAACTGTACTTCGTAAAGGTCATGGGGAAATCTGGGTGGTATGTCTCAACAACTTAAGACAAGTAGGGGCTTGGCTCCAAGACTAGACCTGTTCAAAGGTTATGATTTATTAAACAAAAATTCCTCCTTCTGTGCTTTAAGTTTCTGCCTAGTTCTCCATGAGGTTCACAAGCCTGATCTACTCTCTACATCTAGTCCCATTGTTGCAAAGACAGAATAAAGCTTAGTGAAAGAGAATGGTGGTGGTGG
>PVKA01040243.1:0-18896 GCA_004027165.1 Ctenomys sociabilis | reverse complement strand
TTTTTTTTTTTTTTTTTTTTTTTTTTTTTTTTTTTTTTTTTTTTTTTTTTTGTCTTTTTGAGACAGGGTCTCGCTATGCAGTTCAGGCTGGCTTTAAGCTCACTTTGTAGCTCAGGCTGGTCTCGAACTCACAACAATCCTCCTGCCTCAGCCTCCCGAGTGCTGGGATTACAGGCATGCGCCACCACGCCCGGCTCAGATTTTTTTAAATCAGAAAATTCACAAACATGATTTTGTGTTGAAAATTTTAATTTCATTCCAATATCACATGATTTGTTCTAGTTCTCATAAATCCCAGCTCTCATTACCTATAGTATGTTCAATTTCTTACTTAATAAACATGTAGTTTCAGGATCATTGACTCACACCTATTAAAAACCAGAGTGCAGTATTTGGATATTATCTTAAACCGGTGCATATATTGTCAGAGTCCTTTTTTCCAGAATTAGGTTAGTTCTTTACCACTTCACCCATTCTCCAGTATGGTTATATTATTCATTGTACTGTAGGAAAAGTGAAACAAACAGGTTTTAAAAGAATTAACATCTCCAACAATTTTGTACTGTTACTTACTTTTAAAACTTAGGGCTAAAAAACTTGGGGCTGGGAAGATGGCTCAGTGGAATAAGCACTTCCCTGCCAAGTGCAAAGGCCTGAGTTCAATCCCTGGTTCCACAAAAAAGCATACTAGTGCAGGGGCTGGGGGTTCAATTCCCCAGCTGCTGTGCCAGCCCCTTGGGGTGTACTGAGGTAGTGATTGAGACTGGGTGTGGTGGTATGTGCCTGTAATCCCAGCACTTGCAAGGCTGAAAAACAAGTCTAATCTGTGTAGTGAGCCCCTGTAGACCCTGTACTAAATACATTTAAAAAAAAAAAAAGACAATTTTCTTCCTTTTAAGTAGACAGTGATTTTAGAAAAAGTTTTAGGTTCATAGCAAAATTGAACTGAAAGTACTTAGTTCCCATGTACTTATCCCTTCCCCACACCACAAATACATCATTAATATCCTATACCTGTGTGGCATTTTTGTTATAGTTGATGAAACAATATTGATAGCATCATTCCCAACCAAAGCCCCTAAGTTTACATGAGGATTTACTGTTTTATTGTCTCCATAGTTTTTGCTTATGTAGAATTTCATACTGTTAGAATTGGATAGTATATATAGCCTTTCAGATTGACTTTTTCACTACAGATTTAAGGTTCTTCCACTTTTGTTTTTTTTGCGGAACCAGAGATTGAACTCAGGCCCTTGTGCTTGCCAGGGAAGCACTTATTTCACTGAGCCATCTTCCCAGCCCCTCTTCCACATCTTACTGGTAGCTTGAGAGTTCTCTCTTTATCCCCTCTATAATGTTCCATTGTATGAATATAGTGTATCACAGTTTACTTGTTGACCTACTTGTTGCTCAGGAATCAGATCAAATTAAAATTTGAATAAAGCCTTTTATTTACTGAGCTCAGGTCTGTCAGCCATTTCTCATGCAGGAAAAGACTGATAAGCAGGTAGCAGGGAATATTTATAACAAAAAAAAAATCACATCTTGTTTGGTAAGTGAATTTGTTATCTAGCACAGAACAACAGAAAACTACGTTTATTTGACACAGCTGTAAACTAAGCGTTTTTTTTTGTAGTTTAGCAGCAAGCACATATTTTTATAAGATATATCTTAAGCTGACTATGCTTTTAGGAGATGGTTAGAGAGGGAGTTTGTTTTAATTTGCTGCCTTAAGAAGAAACAGTTACTTACTGCTAAACAGCCTTGAGAGCAAGAACACATTTCTTAGAGTAGATAATGGGAAGCACAAGGTTTCTCCTAGTAATTTCCCACAGTTAAAGCACAAAATTCTGTTAACCCATTACACTACCTACTGAAGAACGTTGATACATTGGTTGTTGGCAATTATAGCAATTATGAATAAAACTGCTGTAAGTATCTATGTTTGGGTCATTTTGTGAATACATGTTTTTAGCTGCTTGGCTCAATACCAATGAGTTCAATTGCTGGGTCTTGGTAAGAATTTTTAGTTTTACAAGAAACTACTGAACTGCTTTCTAAAGGGACAGAAACACTTTGCATTTCTCTCAGAATTATAGTTCTGTTATTCTACATCCTCGACAGTATTTGGGTATCATTAGATTGTAGTAGTGCCTTATTGTTTTACTTAGTAATTCCTTAATGGTGTAATATTGGGTAGTTTTGATATGTTTATTTGACATCTCTATATATTATTTAGTATAGTATGCATACCTTCTGTTTTTTTCTTTTTACGTTTTCTAAAAGTTTCACACTTTTTTGCCTTTAAATTTTTTATGTATTGGTAAGATGCATATAATACAAAGCTTACCATTTTAGCCTTTTGAGGGGTGCTGGGTGCTGAACCCCAGACTTTGGTGAATGTTGGGCAAGTACTCTACCGAGAGTATGACCAAGCGTGCATTTTCACCATTTTAAAGTATATAATCAGTGACATTAAGTACATTAACACTGATAGGCAGTACTGCCGCCATCTATGTATAGATTTTTTTAATCTTCAAATGAAGGGTTGGGGAGATAGTTCAGTAGAATAAGTGCCTTTCTGGTAAACACAAGGTCCTGAGTTCAATCCCTGGTACCGCAAAAAAAAAAAAAAAAAAAGATAATCCTCAAATGAAATTCTATACTAATTTGCCCTCCTCGTATTCTGGAAGTTGCCATTTGTGTGTTTGTTTATTTGGTACAGGTTCTCATTACACATCTCAGATTTAGTAGTGATCCTCCTGTTTCTACCCTCCTTAGTGCTGGGATGACAATTTTGGTGGCTGGCCTGGCTTGGGGCTGGCACAGCATGAAGTACCAGGGATTGAAACTGGGTTTTTGTGCTTGTCAGACAGAGGCCTAGGCCATTAAGCTATCTCCCCAGCCCTGGGAGTCACCATTTCATGCTGTATCTCTTATAAATGACTATTTCAGGTTCCTCATATAAATAGAATCATACAATATTTGTCCTTCCGTGATTGGACTATTGTATTTATGTATTGTCTTTAGTGTTCATCTACATTGAAGCATGTGGCAGAATCTAAGTCTTGCTAATATTCCATTGTTTGGATAGATCACATTTTATTTATCCACTGATGGACAGTTGGGTTGCTTCTATAATCTAGCTGTTGTGAGTAGTATTGCTATGAACATATGGTAATTCTATGTTTAATTTTTTAGGAGGTCTGTGTTCTTTTTATACTGACATATACTCTACGCTATGACCTATCTGCCTGTCTGCGTGCCTTCCTCCTTTCCTTTCCTTTCCTTTCCTTTCCTTTCCTTTCCTTTCCTTTCCTTTCCTTTCCTTTCCTTTCCTTTCTTGTTTGTCTGTTTATTTATTGGCAGTGTGGTACTTGGTACTGAATCCAGAGCCTCTGTATAGAGCTTTGGGGAGAGGATATTGGGGATTTAATCCAAGGGCATTGTACTGAACTACAGCCCAGCCCTGTTTTATTTTTGAGTCAGGGTAGTAAGTTGCGCAGGATGGGCTGAAATTTACAATCCTTCTGTCTTTACTTCCCAGAATGCTTAGATAACAGATATAAATCACCATACTGGCTACCCTTTTATTTTCCATTTTTTGGAGACAGGTCTACCTATCCCAGTCAGACTGCCCTTGAACTCACTGTATAGCCCATGTTCATCTTGAACATATGGAGATCCTCCTGCCTCTTACAAGTGCTGGGATTACAGGTATGCACCACCTGTCCTGGCTACCTTTCTTTCCTTAACCAGTGCTGAAATAATGGACATTTAGGTAGTCTCCAATCTTTTGTAATTAGAAACATAGTTCAGATTATAATCCATTGTTAGTTTTTTAAATCTATAGGATTGATTCAAAGGATCAGTCTTCAGATGTGGGTTGAGGTATGTGTATTTATAATTCTGGATTTTTTCAGTGTTGGGGATTGAACCCAGGGCTTTGCCACTAAGCTGTACCTCTATACTGCTGTTTTACCCATTTAAAAGGAAACTTGTTTTCTTTTTCTTGCCCTTTTCCCTCAATTTTGTTTTGATTTTGAGGCAAGGTTTTGCTTTGTTGTCCACTCGTCACAAACTACTCAACAATCTTCTCTCTTTCACCTACCAAATAGCTGTATTAGAGACATATATCACTACACTCAGCATTGCTTTACCTGTAATAGTAATTCACTTTTTCACCATCTTGGATATGATATATATATATATATATATATATATATATATATTTTTTTTTTTTTTTTTTTTTTTTTTTTTTTTTTTTTTTTTTTTTTTTTTTTTTTTTTTTTTTTTTTTTTTTTTTTTTTTTTTTTTTTTTTTTTTTTTTTGTTGTTGTTGTTGTTTTTTGTTTTTTTGAGGCTAACTCAGCTTGCCCTAAAGGCAGAGCTGACATGACATGTGCTGCCAGGGATGGAACCATGGTCCCTGCCCACAGTCCCTGTGCTTGCCTAAGCAGGCACTTTAGTCTGATGAGCTGTCTCACTGGCCCCGTAACTTTATATTTTGGATACTAGTCCTATGTTAGCTATGTCTGCAAATTTTTCTTCCAGCTGATGGCTTGTCTTGTTATTCTTTTGATAATGTCTTTTTTTTAATTTGGTACAAGACCTCACTACTCAGCTCTGACTTGTAGTGATGCTCCTGTTTTCAGCCTCCCCAGTATTGGGATTATAGGTAGGCGCCACCACGCTCAGTCTCAGTCGCCATCTCAATATGCCCTGGGGGCGGGGCCAGCACAGCACAACAGGCTGGGGATCAAACCCCAGCTCCTGCATCTGCCTAAGCAGGCACTTTAATCCACTGAACTATCAAGCCAGCCCGAACCCTAGGCATTTCAATATTCTGTGATTCATTTTGTTTTTGAGATAGTATCTTGCTATGAGACTGGTTTCAAACTCATAATCCTCCTGGTTCAACCTCCCAGTTGCTGAGATTACAGGCATGTAATATGTGCCACTAGACCTTGCCTTGATTTTTCTGTTACATGTTTTCAAGAGGGTTTTGTTTTTTGTTTGTTTGTTTGTTTGTTTGTTTGTTTTGTGGTACCAGGGATTGAACTCAGGATCTTGTTCTTGCCAGGCAAGTACTTATTCTAGCTATCTCCCTGGCCCTCCAAAGTTTTGTAATTCTGCATGTGCATGCAGGTATGTGATTCATTTTGAGTTAATTTTGATAGAATACCACATTTTTGCTTGTGAATATCCAGTAGTTCTGTTTCTTGAAAAGAATCTTTCGTTCCCTTTGCTTATTTGTCTAAGACCAGTTGACTATCTTTGTGTTAATTTTTTTGTGGGCTCCTTCTGCACTTTGTTGTATTTATCTATTATTTTGCCAGTACCATACTGTCTTGTTTACTGTAGTTTTGAAGTTGGGTAGTTTGATCTGGGTGTGAGGCATAAGAGTAGTGCTGAGCTGCATCCTCAACTCTTTGTTGTTTTATTTTGAGGCAAGAACTTGCTTCTCAAAGTTGGGGTGCTCCTAGCTCCTCTCCCTCTACCTCTGACCCCCAGCAGGGATTACAGGATGCTCCATCACTCACAGCAGCGTTGTTCTGCTGACTTTTTCTTATTCAGTGAGGGGGTAGCTATTGTGGGTGTTACACTTCTCTGCAAAGATTTTGGAGTTGGTGTGTTGATGTTCATGAGATAAATTTCTCAGATTCTTATTAATTGTTTTGAATCTACAGATTATATGAGGAAGAATTTACATCTCAGGGTTGGGAATATGACTATAGTTCTTGCCTTGCATACACAAGGTCCTGGATTTGATTCCCAGTAACACACAGAAAAAAATTTTTTTAAAGGAGTTTACCTCTCAGTAATATTAAGTCTTCCTATCTATGAACTTAAATTAGTATATTTTTTTCTTTGAATTTTAGGCTGGCCTTAAACTCAGTATAATCTCGCTACTTAGCCTCTTCACCGTTCAGGTTACAGGTGTGCTCCACCACACCTGACTTCTTCAAAAGTCAGTCTGTTAGCTGGGCGTGGTGGCGCATGCCTGTAATCCCAGCACTCGGGAGGCTGAGGCAGGAGGATTGTTGGTGAGTTCGAGACCAGCCTGAGCTACAAAGTGAGCTTAAGGCCAGCCTGAACTGCAGTGAGACCCTGTCTCGAAAAAAAAAAAAAAAAAAAAAAAAAGTCAGTCTGTTGCTTTTTTATACAGGTCAGATATATATTTTTAGATTTGTAACTACAGGTATTTTGTTTCTCTGGTGCTAACATAATGCTATTTTGTTTTGAATTTCAAATTTGCTGAAATATACTAAGTTGATCTTCATATATTAACCTTCTATTTTAGTCCACTTTGTATTACTATATCAAAATACTTGAGTCAAGAAACTTCATAAAGGGAAGAAATTTAAACCAGGCATTGTTGTGCCGGGCGTGGTGGCGCATGCCTGTAATCCCAGCACTTGGGAGGCTGAGGCAGGAGGATTGTTGTGAGTTCGAGACCAGCCTGAGCTACAAAGTGAGCTTAAGGCCAGCCTGAACTGTATAGTGAGACCCTGTCTCAAAAAGACAAAAAAAAAAAATAAATAAATAAAATAAAATAAAATAAAATAAACCAGGCATTGTGCACACCTGTAATTGTAGCAGTTTAGGAGGCTGAGTTTGGAAGATCACAAGTTTGATTCCAGCTTGACTCACTTAATGACTTTGTGAGACTCTACCTCAAAATAAAAAAAAAAAGAAAAAAAGGGCTGGATATGTAGCTCAGTATGAAGACAGAGTTCAGTCCCCAGTGCTGCAAATAAAAATAAATAAATATAATGAGTTGGGAGAGAGAACAGATTTATTTAGCCCCAATTCTGGAGGTTGAAAAGCCTACACAACAGGTACTAGTGTCTGATCATAACTGCCCTGGCTGTGTCACAGTATGGCAGAGAAGTAGGAAAAGAAATAGCACTCTACTGAAGGGACCAAGTGAGAGATGAGGTCTTGCTTGATTATAACCTGCTCTCAGGAACCCTCCATCCCTATGAGACAGGGAATAAATTTCACTTTGTTTTGGTATATAATTCTTTATATTTTATTAAGTTTAGTTTGCTAATACTTTGTTCATGGAAAATAATGATTTATAGTTTTCTCATGTTTGTCTAGCAGTAGAATTAGAGTTGCCAGTATGGTGGCACAAGCCTGTCATCACAGCAAGTCAGGAGTTTGAGGCAGAAGGATCCCCAAGAGTTTGAGGCTATCCTGAGCTACATGGTGAGTTCCAGGCCAGCCTGAACCACATGGCAAATCCCTGTCTCAAAAATACCAAAGGGGAAAACAAATTAGGGTAATTCTTACCTCATAGAATGAGTCAGGAAATATTCCTCTACTTCTTCGTTTTTTTTTTTTTTTTTTTTTTTTAAGTGGAACCAGGGACTGAACTCAGGCCCTTGCGCTTATTCTACCAAGCTGTCTCCCTGGGCCCCCCTATTTCCTTCTTCTAAAATCAATTTTATGGGCAGGGGGAGATAACTCAGTAAAATAAATGCTTGCCTGGCAAGCGCAGGGTCCTGAGTTCAATCCCCAGTACTGCAAAATTAGATAGATAGATGATAGATAGATAGATAGATAGATAGATAGATAGATAGATAGATAGATAGATAGATAAAATTAATTGTGGTAAAACAGTATAATTTTGCCGGACATGGTGGTGCAGGCCTGTAATCCCAGCACTCCAGAGGCAGAGGCAGAAGGATTGTTGTGAGTTCGAGACCAGCCTGAGCTACAAAGTGAGCTTAAGGCCAGCCTGAACTGCATAGTGAGACCCTGTCTCAAAAAAAAAACAAAACAAAACAAAACAGAGAAACCATTCATGGTGGACAAAGCTGTGAAGTAGCAAAGAGGCAGCAAGTGACTAATGTTAGCAGCCCTGTTAATGTCTCTTATTTAATCCAGGCTACACACCCTTAGCAAATAGTACAATCACTCAGGGTGGAGCTTCCCATTATCTACACTCAGACTACGCCAGACCAACCATTGACTAATTTAGTAATCACACATCCTTAATCACAGCATCAGCACTCGATCTCCCTACCTCTGACTGCATGAGGCTTTGAAGGGACATCTAAATGTAAGCCGTAACAGTCAGCTTTCACTAGTATAGACACTGGTACTTTCTGTGTGAGAAATTTATTAATATTGATCCTGTTTCTTTAATAAATATATTCCTATTCTGACCATCTGTTTTATCTTGTGTTTTCTGTTTGTTTGTTTGTTTGTTTGTTTTTGGGGGGGAGGGTCTACAGGGTTTTTAGGGTCTCACTACTAGATCAGACTTGTGATCCACCTGTTTACAACCTCCCAAGAGCTGGGAGATCAAACCCCTTGCCCCTGTTCCTGTTTGCAGGTGCTTTAATCTGCTGAGCTATTTGGCCAGCCCTCTTGTGTAATTTTTGACAGATTGTAGCTTTCTATTTGGTTCATTTCATCTTGGTTATTAAATTTGTAGGCAAGAGGTTACAGTAGTGCATGCATGCATGCACATATTCACATGGTACCTGGCACAACCTGAGGGATGCTGAGTCACATAGTAAGCCTTTTTTGTTGCTTTGAGACAAGGTCTCACCAAATTACCCAGGCTGATCTGGAACTTTATTCTTTCTGCTTCAACCTCCCATGTTAGATTAGTGTATAAAGGCCTGCACCACCACACCTAGATAGTGGCCCCCAGTCCCAGTAGTGGAACTCAGGGCCTTCTCATTGAGTTATATACCCCCAGTCTTTTAATCTCATTAAGATCCTAAATTGCCTAGGCTGACCTCCAGAGAGCATTTAAGGGATTTATAGCAAGCTTGTAAAATAAAAGGTGGTGTGGTTTAGATATAGTGTATACCCCCAAAAGGGACATAAAGTTGAATCATGTTAAGCATTTAATAGGTTTGAGCCACCACACCCAGCTTCAGTTACTCCTTTTGAATCATAAAGAAGATTCATTGGTCAGTGACATTAGAATGTGCTAGCTTTGAATACTTAAGATCAACTAAGAGAATATGCTCAAGCACAAGGGTCTGAGTTCAATCCCGGTCCTGCAAAAACAAAAAGGTGGGGGGGATTCACTGAAAATCTAAAAGTTGTTCATGAGCCTTTTAGGGGTTGGGGAGATGGCTCAGTGGAATAAGTGCTTCCCTGGCAAGTGCAAGGGGGCCTGAGTTCAATCCCCAGTTCCACCAAAAAAAAAAAAGTTGAGAGTATGCATTTGTATACAAGGAGGAGCTTAGGGTATCTCCTAAGGATAGAGATGATCCCTAGTGTGGGTAAGGGCCTGGATTTGACATCCAGGTCTGCCAAATAAGGAGGCAAAGAAGTGTAGTACATTTTGAATGGTTAATAATTCCACAAATACAATGTTAGATATTTTTTATTTTATTTTTCATTTTATGTATTTGATACAGGGTCTCACTACACAGCTTGTACTTAGTGATCTTCCTGTTTTCAGCTTCCCCAGTGCTGGAATTATAGGTGTGCACCACTATACCCACACTTGGTCACTGGCTAGTGCTCCCTGGGGGTGGGGCTGGTGTAGCATGCAATACCAGGGAGCAAATCCTGGTCCCTGGGCTTGCTAAAGCAGGTCCTTAGTCAGCTAAGCCATCTCACCAGCCCTTGTTAGATATTTTTAATTAGATAAGGACAATAGTCCCCTCCCCACCAGGGAATACAGTGGTCTCTAGGTTACCAGGTTATTTTAGGGAAGAGTCTACAGAGTGTTCAGGATCTTATTACTAGATCTGACTCATAGTGATCTGCCTGTGTATTCCTTTACCTGCCTGGTAAAGGAATCATTTGGGTTATAACTGGAATTTTTAGTCTTTCTTCTCTCCCTCCCTCCCTCCCTTCTTTCTCTTTCATTCTTTCTTTCTCTTTGTTCTTTTTTTCTCTTTCGTTCTTTCTTTCTCTTTCGTTCTCTCTCTCTCTCTCTCTCTCTCTCTCTCTCTCTCTCTCTCTCTCTCTCTCTCTCTCTCTCTTTCTTTCTTTCTTTCTTTTGGTGGAACCAGGGATTGTACTCAGGCCCTTGCACTTGCCAGGCAAGCACTTACTCTACTGACTCTCCCAAGCCCCCCAAAATTTTTAGTTTTAATTTAAGACTAAAGTCATGAATTATGACCTAAATGCCAACTGCCTGTGCTTCCAGTTAGATGCAGATTTAGCCCTTTGTAAAGTTTTTGGCACTGGAGAGCCACTGACAGAGGTAAAAAGAAAATCTTTATTGTCTGTTTTGGAGAGCTGCAGGACAGTGCAAGGCCCTTTGGAGGACAAAACTGGGGAGTTTTTATCAGGTTGAACTAGGGATAGAGTTCAGGGTAAAAGAAACTTTGTGTAGGGAGAGGTTTGGTGAGTTGTTGGTGTGTCTGGGAAAAGGAAGTAGGAAGTTTATTTTGGGACTAGAAGGATAGGGAAGTTAGTCTTGGAGGGATACATTGCCATTTTAGGGCCCAGCACCATGTTGGATTATTGCCATGTTGGGTTAGTAGTGTTCCATACTGATGGAAACCCATCACCCTTAAAGAGTTCTGGAAAAAAACATTACAACATCCTTTCATGTATGGGGTTAACAGAAATCATGAACCACTTTCTGAGGACATTGAGATCTGACTGTGTATAGGAGAGAGTCTTGGAAGGCTATGTAGAGATGCCTGAGCTGTCAGTTGACAACTTGAGTCCTTAGGAACTAATGGAGTTTGTAAATCAAAGGTCCACTATTTCCCAAAGGCTTTGGTGGATTTCTGAAACTACTGATAATACTGAACCCTATATGTACATTATTTTTCCTGTACATACATACCTATGATATATAAATTATAAATTAGATGTAATAAGGCCAAGTGTGGCACACGCCTATGGTCCCATCATGTGGGAGGCTGAATCAGGAAGGACTCGCCAAATAGAGGGTTAAAGTGCCTGCAAACAGGCCCAGGGACCAGGGGTTCAATCCTTGGGCCTGCCATGCCTGCCCCGCCCATCAGGGCATGCTGAGACAGCAGTTGAGACTGGGCGTGAGGGCATGCCTATAATCTCAGCTGTTAGGAGGCTATAAACAGGCAAGGTCTGATCTAGTAGTGAGACCCTGAACACCCCCCATACTCTTCCCTAAAATACAAAAAAAAAAAAATTGTAGGTGTTTGTAGTATATAGTGATTATGTGTTGGTATATGTATATATTTTAATTATTTGTTTGTTTGTTTTTGTGGTACCAGGGATGGAACGCAGGACCTTGCCTGTGCCAGGCAAGCACTTATTCTACTGAGCTATCTCCCTGGCCCTAATTCTTTTTATGTCCCCTTCTTTTTCTTCCCTTTCCTGCCCCCATTTTTTAATCTTCTGTATTTTAGGGAAAGGTCTACAGGGTCTCACTACTAGATCTAGACTCCTAGTGATTTTCCTGTTTACAGCCTCCCAAGTGCTAGAATTCACCACGCCCAGTCTCAATTGCTGTCTCAGTGTGCCTCTCCCCCCCCCCCCCATAGCTCCCTGTGCACCTAAGACACTTTTAATCAGTTGAGCTCTTTGGCTGGCCCTCTCTTTCCCTCTCTTGATCCCTTTCCTGTTTACAAAAGATTATCATTTCCTATTGTCTTTTATTTTGCTGTTTTATTTATTTATATAATTGGTCCTGCTTTTTTGTTTGTTTGTTTTGAGATAGGGTTGCAATGCAATTCATAGTGGGCTTGAACTCACTATGAAGTCCAGGCTAGCCTTGAACTCAGGACAATCTTCCTGTCTCAGCCTCATGAGTGCTGGTGTTTTGTTTTGTTTTGTTTTTATCTTTATGAGACAGCGTCTCACTATGCAGTTCAGGCTGGCCTTAAGCTCACTTTGTAGCTCAGGCTGGTCTTGAACTCACAGCAATCCTCCTGCCTCAGCCTTCCGAGTGCTGGGATTACAGGCATGCGCCACCACACCCAGTCTCAATTGTTGTCTCAGCCAGCCTGGGAGTGGGGCCAGCATGGCATGGCATGGCATGCCAGGGCATCGAACCTCGGATCCTCTTTGAATCCACCAAACTATCTGGCCAGCCTTTCTATTATTTTATTTCTTGATGATAACCATGTTTTTCTGGTGTAAGAGAAAATATGCATTGTTTTAGGTTTACATTTTTCAAATGACCTGAGATGTTGAACATATTTTCATGTGTTTACTGGCCAGTTGTACTTCTTACTCTGACAAATGTCTGTTTTACAAAGTCTAATTTTATTGAGTTCTTTATGTAGTCTAGATATTAGTTCTGCATTCAGGTATAGCTGGAAAAGCTTTTCTTTCCATTTTGTAGGTTGTCTCTTACATTTTATTAGTTGTTTCCTTTGCTGCTGTAAAGAGGTTTTTAATTTGGTATGATCTCTTTTGTTGTTGCTCTTTTTTGAGGTGAGGTAAATCTGGTTTTAGTTAAAGGACAATACCTTGGGCAGAAATAAGGTATATGGTCTGGGTGTGTTGACACACTTGAGAAGCTGAGGCAGAAGGATCATATCAAGTTGAAGGCCAACCTAGATACCTAGTGAGTTCAAGGCCAGCCACTGCATAGTGAAACCCTGTTTCAAAAAGACAAAACAAAATAAAGCATGTGATAAAGCCATTCAAGAAGGAAGGCTAATTGTTATTGTAGATGTGTTGAGTGTGAAGTGATAGGAGAACCTGTTACTAAACCAACAGAGATACAGAGCTAGAACCTGACAGAAAAACTTCAAATTTTCATTTCTTATACCTTATGTTTCATTATTCCACAGATTTCTTCTTTCATAGTGTATCTTTTGAGCAAATTACTTCCTTTACCTGTCTCAGTAATTTCCAAAAGATTAGAGTGGATTAGATCAGACTAGGCTTAAACTTCTGAACCTTTTGCCTCAGTCCTCATGGATTACAGGTATGTGCTACTGTGCCCACACTGTTTACAAGCGTGCTTGTATCCTCTCCCTTTAAAACATTATCTTGGTGAGACCATTACTAGGTATTTGAACTGCCAAAGGCTTTATGCTCAGTTGCTTAGATAGTAATTATGTATTTTTTTGTTTTGTTTTTTCATTTGTTTTTGAGGCAAGGTCTCACTATGTAGTTCATGCTGACCTTGAACTCAATAGTCCAGACTGCTTTCTAACTAGCTGTGGTCCTTTTGCCTTAGCATCCCAACTGCTGGGATTTTAGATGAGCACTAAAATTTTAAGTGCTGGGATTACAGGCATGCACCATCATGCCCTGTCTTGGTGGCTGGCTGGTAGGTGCCCCCCACAGCAGAGCCAGCAGAACTCAATTTTTAAATGTGTTTTTTTCCCAGTTTTTCTTAAGAAAGTGAGAAATTTTAATTATTTAATCATTTAATCTTATGATCATTAAAATTGCATTTGCTCCACAAAAAAAAAAAAAAATTGCATTTGCACAACCATACAGTCTTCTAACTATAAAAGTTGCTTTTTTAATACAGTAAATGGTGGCCAGATGTGGTGGTGCACACTTGTGATCCTAGTACTCCGGAGGCCAAGGCAGGAGAATCACTTTGAGCTCAAGGCCTACATAATAATGAGTCTAAGGCCAGCCTGAACTACATAATGAGACCCTGCCTCAAAAAAAAAAAAAAATAAAAATCAGTAAATGTATCCTAGGTCAGATGTACCTACATGTTAAGGACTGTCAAGACCTGCAGAATAAGGAAAGTTTCTTGATGGCTGTGAGCTGTGCATTTTTAGCACTAGGCAGTGTCTCTGGCTGAGACATTGTTATTGACCTCTTGGCTCTCTCTTCTCCCAGATACCTAGAGTATCACAGACTTTTGCTTTGTGCAAGGTTTATTTCTTCACTATATCTGTATCTATTTCAGTAGGTAGCAGGCCCTGATATTATGGCTTGGCAAATATTTCTTTCTAAATATAAACTTGTTTAACTTTAGTAGCCTTAAATGTGAAAAGCCATCTCTCATTTTTTTATCAGGGACTGAATTCCATAATTCTCTATTTCATGTGCGACTGAGTGAACAAAAAAGGATTAAGGCTATAATCTCTTCTTGCACTGGACCTTTTCTGACTTGAAGCTTTCATTTTTTTTTGGTCTTGTATCTTTTTTCTAAGTGGCATTGGGTCTATTGTGTTTTGCCTAGGGAAAAAAAACACAGTGGGTAGTTACCTCACTAAAATATCTGTTGAACAATGTGTGTTCAGAAGTCCAGGGGCTCTGCATTTAATCATCTTTTCAGAATGCTGGTGCTGCGGAAAGTAAGTCAGCAGGACTCTCTGAATGTCTGAACAAAGATTGAAGCCAGGTAACCTAAATAGAAACTTTTCAAAAAAAAAAAAAAAAAACCAAGGTTATATGTAGATAGTAGAATATAAAGAGCTAGTAGAAATAATTGCATTAATTGTGAGATTTAAAGAATAAATGCAACTTCTCTGGGGAATCCTGCAGAATTCAGTGCAGCCTTTGATATGAGCTTAGCAGAGTGGCCTGTGAAGTATCTGAGGATGAGTGGGCTTTAGCCCACTGTGTCACCTGTTCCCTACCACCTCCCCTAGTCAGCTTATATAATAAAAAAGAAGTGTTTTGATTATTTTATTTATTTATTTATTTTTGGCCAAACTAGAGCTTGAACTCAGGTCCTTGTGCTTCCCAGGGGAGCGCTTATTCTACTGAGCCATCTCCCCAGCACCTATTTTTATTTTAGAGAGAAAACAATTTTAAAACAAGATAATAGAATGACAATGATTAATAAATTGCTTATTGTTATTTTTAAATTACTCAGAATACAAGATATAGACATTTAATTGTACAGACAATATTAGCACAAACCTTTTCAGTGAATTAAGAGAAATTAGTAATGTATTAACTATTTTAACTGTCTTGTATGTGTGTTTTTGTTTGTTATTTTGACTTTACCCTTTTTTTCCTCCATTCCACCATCCCAGTTTCTCCTTGCCCCCCCCCCCCTTTTTTTTGGTGGAACTGGGGATTGAACTCATGCCTTTGCGCTTGCCAGGGAAGTGTTTATTCCACTGAGCCATTTCCCTGGCCCCAGTTTCTCCATCCTTTGAACAGTTTCTTCCCATTTTGCAGTATCTGTTGTACATTTTGGATCTTACTCTTGCTAGGAAGATAATATATTTTTGCATGTGAATATGGTTTATTTTACTTACGGGTATAGTTTCAAGTTTATCCTTCTTTATGGATGAGTAGTACTCCCCTGTATCTTTTTTTCTGTATTCTTTGGTTGATGGACACTGGGTTGTTTCCAAGACCTAGCTATTATAAGTTGTGTGGCTATAAACATGGATTCACATACATTACTGTGTATGTTGTTTTTAATTCTTCTGGGAATATACCCAGAGGGGAATAGGTGCATCAATTAAGACCTCTAATTCTAGTTTTTTCAGGAATCTCCCCACTGATTTTGATTTTGATTATTCAGTAAACAAAGCAAATTAAGAAGCTTTACATTTTCCACACTGATTTTGCACATTTCCCCTAATACTGACTCAGCAATGAAGCATGCCTGGTTGTTGAATGTAAGACCTATCTTTTCCAGAAGAAACAAGCCAGAGAATTAACAGTAGCTACCTAAAAATTTAAGAATATTATACAGATGATAGTATTAACTTCCCTTAGCATGGTATGTTGTGGGCATGATTATAATAGGACACAGCTTCTCTTTTATCTGGACTGAAAACCCTTGCCCTACATACCTCATAATTACTTAAGGTTAACTGAGATAATTGTTAAGAAAAAACAGGTTGTGTTTAGGTAAAAACGTATATATTCTATTTTATGAGTAATGTGAATTTATTGCTGTGTAATTGGAACCAATTAGGAAAAGGGGGAAAAATAAGTTAGATTATAGAAACCTGAATTCTGAGGATTATCAGTAAAATATGTTCAAATGTAATTGTCCACTTCTACCAAAGTCATACCTTTGTAAATAATTTATTAACCTAATAAATAAACTGAGGTTCTTATAGACATTAGGTGAAATGTTGGTTTAAAGGATACAAAATTCCTGTAATCCCAGCACTAGGGAGGCTGAGGCAGGAGGATTGTTGTGAGTTCGAGACCAGCCTGAGCTACAAAGTGAGCTTAAGGCCAGCCTGAACTGCACAGTGAGACCCTGTCTCAAAAAAAAAAAAAATAAAATAAAGGATACAAAATTATAAGACTCAAAGTTTGAAGACAGTTTTAGTAAAGCAGTTTTTTTCTTTGTGTGCTAATAGGTGGGAGCTTATAGATTGCCTCTTTTTAATGACATGTCTGTACTAGAGGAATTTGCTGAGTGCCCTGTCGCCTAGGAGGCTCCCTGTCTGTAATAGACAGAACTAAGGGTAGTTCTGTTCTGTTTCATTTTGTTCTGTTTTGTTTTGTTCTGTTCAAGATAGTCTCATAGTATGCCCAGGTTGGCCTTGAACTCCTACACTCAGTGACTGTCCTGTTCAACCTTCTACACAGTTTGGAATACAAGGGTACATCTCTGCTCCTGATTTCCTTATTATTGTAGTCCCCTCTAATTTGTAGAGCATATATTCCCAACCCCCCAGGGACACTTACAACTGCAGCTAGTACTAAGCCCAGCACACGCAATGTTTTTTCACATTCTCTACATACACACTCAAATTTAATTCCTTTTCTCTAAGCACTTACCACATGCTATGGTCTTAATTTTTACAGTGTAAGAAGTAACGCCATAAATTTATTTTTCTGGCACAGCTTTCTGGTTAGAAGATTCATTCTTCACACAAACCTTTGTAGCCTCAGCATATGGTTTTTGTTCTTTCCTTGTTAGATTGAGAACTTCCAGCTGGGCATGATGGCACATAGTTATAATGCAGCAGGAGGGAAGCAGAAATAGGAGAGTGACTTTGATTTCAAGGCCAGTCTTATATTTTATTGTGAGATGATATCTTTTTAAAAAAGAGACAAAGAAAAAATATATATCAATTGAAAACTAGTAGTTTATAGCTTTTGTTTTTCACAGATAAATTGCCTATATTACCACTTTACTGTTTGGGCCATTTTTAAGTAAAATAATTTTTTTTGAACATGAATTCGTTGGTATGGATACAGTGAATCTGATAATTGAGATGGTGGCTGACTCTTAATGGACAAGAAATGTGCACAGTGTGGAAACTTTAAAAAGGAGCAGTTCATGTCTCAGAAAGGATAGAGCAGTATAATGGGAAATTTCATCACTGCTCACAGTGACATGAATGTAAAATTTAGGAACTGTTTATTTCTGGAAATTTCCACATAATATTTTTGGACTGTGGTTGATTGCAATTAACAAACTAGAAAATGAAACTTGGGATAAGGGAGGAAAACCACTACTTGCTTCTTCATTTGGTTTATCTTTTTGTTTTTGACACTAACATAAGCTAAATGGAACCTTAGAGTAGGAGAGTAAAGATTTCTTAGTAGACAACTGTATTCTTTCTCTCTTTATAAAACCAAGTTAATAGAATTTTCTTTACGGCATTTGCAGATCATAGATTTTCTTCTATGATGAGACATTTTCTAGAAGAACTGGGATCTTAAAATAAATGTCAGTAATCCCAATATATAAGGAATATAAGACAGAAGGATCACAAATAGGACCCTGGCCTGGCCAGCATAGTAGAAGGATAGGTGCTAAAACTGGCTCAGTTCAAAGGTCTTGAATGCTATCCCAAAATAAGATAAAAATAAGCCGGGCATGGTGGCGCAGGCCTGTAATCCCAGCACTAGGGAGGCTGAGGCAGGAGGATTGTTGTGAGTTCGAGACCATCCTGAGTTGCACAGTGAGACCCTGTCTCAAAAAGACAAAAAATTAAAAGCCCATCTATCAGCATCTAAATTGTATTTCTGGAATGAAGTTTATCTCGAGACCCGTTTGTGACCATGATGAGTGGGTCTCAGTGGAGCATGCGCCAGCTGTCTTGTTCAAAAGCACAAATAAGGGTTTTTCGTAATGCAGATTGTTGCTGATGCCACATAACGGATCAGATAGATAGATGTAGTTGTTTGTGGCCAGTTGTGGTGACACCTGTAGTCCCAGCCCTCAAGAAGCTGAGGAAGAAGAGTAAGGGCTGACCTGAGCGACATAATGAGTTCAAGGCCAGCCTGAACTGCATACGACTATCTCAAAAAACAACCCATTGCCCCTGAAGTTTAATTTCTCCCTTTTTCAACCTTCTACAGTTTGGAACACAGGGGTACATCTCTGCTCCTGGTTTCCTTTACTTACTGTAGTCCCCTCTGATCTGTAGAACATGTGTTCCCAACCCCCCAGGGACACTTAAACTGCAGCTAGTACTAAGTCCTACACGTGCAATGAAGCATATGTGTGTAATTCTAGCACTTGGGAGGCTGAGGCAGGAAGATTGTGTCAAGCTCCCATCTATCTGGCACTACTACACATAGAAGACCCAGTCTCAATCCACCCAAAAAATATATTGTACCTCAAATCTTTTGTTTTCTGTTTTTATTATTTCTACTAGAAAGCCTGTGTGGACTTATCTTCTAGATACTCAAAGAACAGTTTACTTCCTATTCTATGAAAATTCATTCTAAGCAGAGAGCACAAAAGAGGCCAATGGGCCCAAACTACAGACCTGCTACAAGGCGTTCCTTATTTTTCAAGATTCCTAATCTTGGGCCAGGGAGGTGGCTCAATAGAATAAGCGCTTCCCTGGTAAGCGCAAGGACCTGAATTCAATCCCTGGTTCAGCCAAAATAAATAAATAAACAAATTCTAAATCTTCTATAATTTGGGCTGGCAAGATAGCTCAGCGGTCTAAAGCGCCTGCTTTGGCAAGCTTAGGCAAGCTCTCAGGGACTGCAGTTCAATCCCCAGCACCACTTGCCGTGCCAGCCCCTTCCCCAGGACGGTTTGAGCTGACCCCGCCCCCCCAACAAAAAAAGAGTCTGTGATGTGTAGCGAGACACTGTAATAAATAA
>PVKA01040242.1:0-18908 GCA_004027165.1 Ctenomys sociabilis | reverse complement strand
CTTTAAAATAATTGGTGGGTTTGAGAATATATGACTTTTTAAAGAAACTAAGAGGGGTAGGCCATAGGGCAACTATTAGTTAACTCTGTGGTTTTAGCTGTTTCCCGAGAATGGCTGGGTCAAAGTGACTTATTTTATAAGAATGTTCCCAGGCTGGAGATTAAATGTTTTTCCCAGGTAGGCCTGAGGTTTTTGTGTTTTCTTTATTTTAAAAACATGGATAATTTAAGCTGTATGGCCATAAGCAGACATAACATTAGGCAGTAATCTGTACAAGCTGACATGGTTTGTTGATGTACTAAGGTGACACATACAAAACAGGATGGCGGTGTAACCTCATGTATGCTCTTAAAAATTATTTGGGCTTTACAGGCTATTTGGCTGGCCCCATTTATTTACATATTTTTATTCACACCCACTCCCCCTTTCTTCCAGGGAGTTCAAATGCATGTATTCTAGGCTATCTGAACCTTCACAAATCAGGTGATGTTTCTTTCCAAATTCCCTTTTTTCCTGCTTTTTGTTTGGAGTTGTCCTAGTTACTCTTCTCTCATTGCTGGGCCAAATACCTGACACCCAAATTGAAGGAAGGAAAGGTTTATTTAGCTCACAGTTACTGGAGGTTTCAGTCCACACTCAGCTGGCTCCCAGGCAGAGCGGCACATGGCAGAGAGCAGCAGTTCATGGTGGCAGAACAGCAACAACAAAGGGCAATGGCTGCGAAAGTCTGTCTCTCTTATATTCCATTCAGGCTCTTCGCCCCAGGGTGGGGTGTAGTTCTCACACCCATGATCCCAGCAGTACTAAGACCCACAATCCCGGCCTTAGATCACCTATAATCCCAGTGGATCATGAGTTAATCACAAACTCTAGCAGTCCCCACCCCATGACTCCACAGGCTTTGGGGAGACAACTAGACACAAGCCATAGGAGGAATTATTTATGTGTTTTTATCCTTAATTTTCCTGATACTTTCTTCTGCAGGAGCCAATCGGTTGCTAGCTCCACCTCACCTTTCTTTCTCTCACATATTATACTTCACGCTCTAGGACTTCACTGTAATATTGCTTACATTTCCACTTAACTTGCCTTATGGAATACAGTTTAAACAATCTCTGTTCCATCCCTGTGAGCTAATTTTAAAAGCTGCAGTCATACCTCGGTTCAGGAACACTTGTGCTTGCAGACAACCCGGGTTCTGAACAGCAGCATGCAGCATAAGCTCACTTTCCCGTGCGAACGCCACACTGGGTGACCCTGCGACCCCAGGGATCTTCCCCAGCCTCACGGAACAAGCGAAGTTTGTAAGCTAAGGCACTACCGTATAGCAGTTTAATAGGCTGATTCGCCCCAAGATTAAATTGCCATTACTCTCCTTTCCAGCTGGCCTGGCGATGTTTGATTAGATGCCCAGATGTCATGAATTTTACCTCATTAGTGCTAATATTTTAGTATTCCCATACCTGTTCCAGGGCTTGATTTTGGGGACTCAGTGAAATGACTTGGAAATACCAGCTGAACAGCTGTTATCCAAAAATCTGAAATCCCATCAAATTTTGGGATGTTTTGGATTTTTGTATTATGGATGCTTAACCCATAAATTTTAGGCAAATATTAAAAAATTCTCCACAATTTAAAGCGCTGCTGGTCCCAAGCCGTTCTGATAAGGTGTGCTCAGCCTCCAGAGGGGATGCTTCAGACAGGCTTGTAAGATTCGCTGTGTGGACTCAACAGTGTGCTCAGCCCGGGACAGCCATCGCTCTCAGGAACAAGCAGCCCTCCGTGCACCGTGCCCGTCAGTGTCCGGGAGCCCTGGATGCCCTGGCGGGCTGCAGGCCGACTCTGCCACCTGCGGTCTAGGCTCCTCTGTCACCCCGTGTGTCCCTCCCCAGCCCCAGGCGGTTCCTCTTGTGCACACCTGCTCTGCGTCGAGCTGCAGTTGCCCAGGGCCTTCGGGGCACCTCCTGGGCTGCCGTCCTCTGTCCTCTGCCTTTGCCCCGACCTTCTCCTGACCTCCCAGCTCTTCAGCTCTGAGGCTGCCCTGCAGTCCCACCCGCTGCTCCTCACCAGAAATGTTCACAGCAGCCAACTGTGGCCATCACAGGCGAGTCCCAGTCGCTCCCCACCTGTCAGGACTTGGGTCTTTTTATTACCCAGTCGATAGATACCCAGGGTTTGCCGACAGCTGTTTGCCCTGTTTCCACAGGAAGGAGGTGGGATCCATATCCTGCTCAGCCACTTGGGCCCACAGTGGACATTTCTGAGAACTATAGAAATCTTGTTTTTAAAATGAAACAAGCCTAAGAGTTATTAGAAGTTTAAAAGTATATGGAAGGATATTATAGACACCTGCAAGAAGCACTTGGCATAAGCCAGAAGACTGAATGTGGCAAGAACTGAGATGGAGAGATGGTAAATAATGCAGTAAATAATGCAGTGTTTCTCCCCCCATCCCTCTCCCCCTTTCTTCCTTCCCCTTCCCTCCCCCTCCCCTTCTTCTTCTCCTCCCCTCCCCCTCCTTTGTCCCTTCCACCTCCTCCAACTCTCCCTCCCTCTCTTTTTATAACTTCTCCATGAGTGTTGCCTTCTTTCACCTACACAGCAGCCTCTGAAGAAGACACATTTTTATTTCTCACCTTGTTCTTTGACTGAGAAAATCCAGCTGCACGATCTGATGAAGATATGCAAATAATGGATGTCGTTGGCTCCCGCACCAGCCAGCCATGCTGCTGTCAGCCTGCATGTCCCTGCGCTCCACCGTGAGCTTTGGATTCCTTGCTTATTGTTCTTTAAATTCAATCTAATTTCACTAGGGAGTCAGGGTCTGCCCAGATGAGACAGGGCACGCATAGAACATGCTTATGGATGCCACAGATGAATAATACACATTGCGTGGTCGTGGCTGTTCAGTGTGGCTTAGTTCACGTGGGAGATAGGAACAGTTTCTTCCAGCCCTCTGCTCTGTGTGATCCACCTGCACAGAAAATCTGTGCAGAGTAAAGGCTTAGAGTAATAACCTGTCCATTCTTCCCCAAGTGATATCCGTACTTCTTGGCACCCAAGGGAACTATAAAGTTTTAATGGACAATTAGTTTTCATATTTTCTGTACTTTTGTAAATTAAAAACATTTTAATTATATATTGACATATTATGGTTGTATATATTTTTATGGGGTACAAAGTGATATGAGTTTTTAATACAATGTGGAATTAAATGAAGCTGATTAACATATTTATCACTTAAAATTTTTAACGTTATTATTATTAATGCTGGCACCATTATCATCATTACTACTACTATTGCAGTACTGGGAGTAAACTCAGAGCTTTCACATGAAGTTATAGTCCAAGGGTTGTTTTAGCATGTCTGATTTTGAAACAAAATCTTATTAAGCCACGAAGTTGTGCAGGATGGGTTTGAACTCGTGATTTTCTTGTCTCAGCCTCTCGGAGTGCTGTGATTGCAGGTGGGTGCCATCATGTCCTGCTCAGACAGTTAGCATGTTTTAGTGATAAGAATTGAAATTTATTCTTATTACTATTAAAATACACAGTGCTCAATGTTAGGCTTCATTGACAGCGCCTTGTACCTGACTTAGAAAAATCAAGCTTGCTCCGTGTGGTGGCTCACACCTCCTTCCCACCCTCAGCGTGGCCTGTGTGCTCTCCATGCCAGCCTGGGCTGAGAAGTGCTGCCTTCTGTGCTTCTGCAGGCCCAGGGCTCTGGATTCCATGTGGGAAGTGTGGAAGAGAATGTGAAGCACCTGCCTACGGTGGCTGTGCTGGGCCTCTGCCGGAATGCATTTCTTACCTCACCGCGCTCTCTGAGTCTGTTAGAGTCTGTTACATTCCTTTGCTTTTCGACAGTTCGATTGTGATGTTTCTTAGTGAGAGCTTCAGGGCTGAATGAGGTGAAAGCCTGCTCTGTGCTTGGTTGCTGTCTTATGTCCTCAAGTTAGAGAAGTTTTCACCTGTTCTTTCTTTAAATTTGGCTTCTGGGCCCTTTCCTCTTTGCTTTCTTTCTTGAATCCTCGCTATACATGATTTAGGTCCTTTGAAGGTGGCCTATAATTTTGGTAGGCTTTCTAAAATCTATTTTATCAGTCAATTAATATTTATTCCTCTGATGTGCTCATTTCAAATGTTCTGCATTTGATCCAACCTGTTGTTGAAACTTTCTATTGCATTTCTCATTTAGTCACTATATTCTTTACCTCTAGGATTTCTTTTAGTTCTTTCTCTGTCTTTGTCACATTTCATCTGTGCAACAACTTGCATTTCTCCATGTATTCCTGACATCCATCGAACTTGTTAAACACTGTCCTGAGTTATCTTTCTGTCATCTCATAGGCTCTGTGTTGGAGACTGTTCGGTTTCCTTTAGATGAGTCACGCCCGTCTGCGCCTTGTGGAGATGTGGAGACAGCCATGTGGTCTGACAGCTCTTCATGGGGGTAGCCTCTCACTGCTGAGTCTAAGCTGTGACCCTGGATGGGCTGGCTGGTGGGGCCTTGCCTGGGAAGAGCTTGGTCAGGCTCCCTGCAGGGCCAGGCACTGGCCACTGTGCTCCCAGCGGAGGGGCAGTCCACTGTGCCTGCCCTCAGACTGAACTGCAGGGTGGCTCTGGAATCAGTTGGATCCTGGAGGCGCTGCCTGGCCAGCAGGCGTCTGTCCTTGAGTCAGCACTTGGAAGTGTCTTGGGAGATGCTTCCAGGCTAAGTGCTCCTGCAAGGATGGGTGGACCGACAGCCACCTCAGAGGAAACACAGGCTGAGTCTTCCTCCCTTCCCAGGCGGGCTTTGGCCGGGCCTGAGGTTCTGCCTCCAGGTTGAGCAGAACCAAGGCCTGTACTTGGTTGAGGAAAAGGTTACTGAATTCTGAAGTGCTCTCTAAGCAGGACTGGGAGTGACGGCCAGCGTGCAGGTTGTTACTGGAGGCAGCATGCCAGGACCAAACTATCAGACAAACAGCGAGTGTCCGTGAGGCATTGTGACAAGAGACAAAAAGGGAACAAGAGAAAAGGCAACGCTGGCATCCAGGAAAGGTGCTTGGGGAACAGAACAGAAATGTTGCTGAGTTGTACCTTGTTTTTCAAAGAAGTGTCAACAGAAACACACTGAGTTCACTAATGCGTGTTATAGCAGGATCTGCTTTGTTTGTGTATTTGTTTTTGATAAGCAATAAGTTGCATAGTTTGATGCAACACTGAGCCCAGGACTGGGAATAGGACAAGAGCCTAGACTATGCTGGGGGTCAGGCAACCTACGTTACTTTAATAATGCATTTGTTTGTAGTTGTTTCTTAGCTATTTTGTGGAGGCGTTGATTTTTTATTTTTCATTTGCAATCAAATGAGCTCCAGCAAAAGTGATGAATATGATGCAAACAGGCTACAAGAGCCCCATCCTGCCAGCGTCAGTAAGTGTTAGCCACGACCTGCACCTCCAGTGAATTCAAAGTGGTTTGCTGAATAGGATAGACTCAGGGGGACCATCCTGAAACAACTTTATTTTTTCTACGTGTTACCTTCAAAAAAGTCTTTGAGTAGTCTCAACAGAATTACCCTGATTTCTAAAGATGCCATGGGGTTTCCCAGTCTTTCTGCATTGCAAATAGCAGAATTTACAAAGTTACTGTCCCCAGTCCAGTCTGATACACAGTTGTCACCCCCAGAGCTCGTTCAGTCCATGCCCTCTCATCCCTGCTCTCCTCTTTCCTGACTGAGTCTGCTCGAGGTCCAGAAGCCTGAACGGGGGGGGGGGGTGCTTCTAGTCCCATTCCAAGATTTTTCATGCTTTTTCTCTTATGGGTTCACTAAACATAGTTTCTTGCTTCTCCAAGTTAGAGAAAAGAGGGAGAAGGGGGTTGGAAAGAGGCCCATTGCTACTGGTACTGACAGTTTCAATCTGGTTAGGGTCCCTTTTTTCCATGGGGACTTCTGAAGAATTTTCTTTTGGGACCATTGGACAGGATGCTAAGGGTGGCTGCAGCCTTTGTCCAACGGTGAGTCCACCACTCACACATGTGCTTCTGTCTTCAGCCCGGGCTGGTCACGTGGCCCTCTGGGGGGAGCCCTTCCTGAAGACCTGTGTGTGGTCTCGGGCATCCCCCACATTTCCCCACGTTACCCCTAGGATGGACGCGGCCTGCTGCTGGCACGGGGCCCCTCTTCATGCTAGGCTGCTTCAGAGGAAGTTGTAGTTTCACTCTTTGGCTTAATGTTCCTCGAGTAATATTTAGATGCTACCGCTTATGTTAAGGCCCCTGCTTACCAGAGTGCAGGAGGCTACTGCATACCCACACAGTTCTGAGATAACATCAGACATCATCATCCCTGCTAGCAGGGACCTATAACTGGCCTGTTGAACCCAGAGCACACCCTGCCTCTTGCACAGGGAAGACACCGATGCCACGGAGTTCCTAGAACCTTCTGTGCTAGAGGGTCTCTCTCAGGTGCTAGTTAGAAATGTGTCCTATCCAGTTACACACACTTTTATCATTTCCTTTACCAATAGTGCAACAGATTACTGCAGGCTGCAGGGATATGTGGCAACTGCTCTGGTAGGTCTTGAAGCTGGTGCCTCCCTAGGAGAGGAAGTAGGATGACACTGGTCCACTTACACATCTAGTGGTGGTTCCCACTTCTGACTGAGGATGTCAGGCAGCTGGCGGTAGAAATACGTGGCAGTGCTGTCTAAGTGCAGTGGATGTGCTGGGAAAGCAGTCTTGGCTCATGTGGCTGGAAAGAGATTCATGGAAGAGTTGGATTTAGCTAACTACAAAGGACAGGGCATGGTTCAGCCTGTGTTTTACCTGAGAAGCACATGAAGTTCGTACAAAATGAAAACTCCTGATGTCCCTTCCACCCTCATCTCTGGTTATACTGTCCCAGTTTTAGCTGGTGGCAGTGGTAGTCGGCCGTGAAGCTCAATATTTAATGGAAAGTTCCAGTAATGACTCCCAAACTTAGAGTTGCATGCCATTCCAAAGAGGAATGAACTTCTGATGCCATCCCTCTGGGGGTCTGAGTCATTCCTTTGTGAGTGCCACACGCTCATACCCACAATTAGTCACACTTATCCCTCTCCCTTAGAGGATCACTATGGCCATGCTGCAGGCTTGAGCTCAGGTGGCCTTTGCTGTACTGACTGATGGCTGTGAGGTACAGGAGCTGTGATGCTGGTGATTCAGATATGCTGGTGGGGGAGGGGAAAGAGGGGGGAGGGAAGGGGAAGACTGGGAGGGGGGAGGGAGAGGAAGCAGGGAAAAAGGGAAGGGGAGGGAGAGGGAAAGAAAAGTGATGGAGGGAGAGGGAAAGGGAAGGAGAGGGAGGGGGAGGAAAAGAGGAGGAGAGAGGAGGGGAGAGAGGAAGAGGGAGAAAGGAAGAGAGAGGGTAGAAGAGAGACCACATTCATGAGAACTTTAGTACAGTACAGTGTATTGATATCATTACTATTTTTAAAGTTTTAAAATTTACTGTTGTCAATCTTTGGATGTGTCTAATGTACAAACTAAATTTGGTGGTATTTTTTTGTTTTGCTTTAAAGCAATTTTGCACAGTTATATCTAGTAACCTAAGCAACTAATTTAAAGATAATATCACACAATACAGCAACCATTGTTGAATTCCTATTACTTTGTTTAGTGAAATTTTGTATTGTTTCTGTTATAGTTTTTTCTTATTGCTATTTTGTATTCTTCGAAAAATAAAATATATTTAAAAAATTAAAAAAAAACAAATTTCATAGGCAAAAAGCATCATGCATGTCAGGGCCATTCCTGTCCATGGCCTCGAGGACTTACTGGGGTTCTTCGAGCGGTTCTCTACGGATAAGAGGCTTCTTACGCTGAAGTTACTTGTGCGGCCATGCACAAGGGGTGAGGGGGGTTTTAAATTAATTTTTGGGCGCACACATTTACAACTCGTGCTGCTCCCGTCCACCGCGGGCAGCAGGTCCATGTGCAGACCGCATCCCAGTGCGCCTGAGTTCTCTCGCCTTCTCCCCGCCCCGTCTCTTGGTCCCCTTCGCCTGCGAAGGATCTCCCTTCCCGCTTTCTAGCCCCTGGCTTTCACTGTCTTCCTTAATTTATTTACACCTTGGGTTTCTCAAGGAAGAGTGACAGCGCCATTTACACTCCCTTGTCCGATTTGTTCCACTTGCCACCATGCCTTCCAGGGCACGACATTCCCTTCAAGTGACTCAGGTCTGTCCTTTGCAGAGGCACGAAGGAGCTTCCGGTCACCCGCTCACTTCTCAGTGGAAGTGCCCCCAGAGCACCTGTGCGTATAAATGCTTCCATGCACACCGGCTTTCTGGGTTTTCTTGCTAGCATGCAGGAGAGTGGGCCTGGGTGGAGCCCGAGCTCACGCATCCCCCTAGCAGCTCTTCACTCTGACCCTCCTGCCCTTCCTCCGACTGTGCCGCGAGCAGCTTAGTACTGCCGCATGATACAGAGCTCCTGCAGCCCTGGCAAGGCTCGAGGCACCGAAGTGCTCGAGTCACGCAGATGGTCCTGAGGCTGCTTACACCTGCCACTCTCGTCCTTCTTTCAACTGTGAGTAGAATTTGTGGTGCCGAGAATTTGCAAGAGGGGACCTAAGTGGGAACAAGGGGCTGAGGGCTTTCACACTCTGCTCCTGGCTCGGGCTACTGAGGCCACTAAAGGGCATCTGTAGCTCCACCCTGTGCCCGGTTTAATACATACCTGTTCCATTAGGTGGTCACCAAAGGTCTAGCAAATACTTTATTTCATTTCCAGAAGAATTTGATGTTTACCTCCCCAGCTGCATTATTAAAATTTTGGCAGCTAGGTCAGTATTTTTACATGTATGCTGTCTTCTTGGAACAAAAGCTAGCTAGTACTGTGCCGTGAATGGGCACCTGGTAAAGACTTGCCAATGGTGGTGATGGTGCAGGAGAGCCTTGACTGCGGCTAAGAGCAGGTCCAAGTAGTGAGGCATTCATGAGCTTTTAAGTCTTTCTGCAGCAGATCTTGTTCTTAATGATGTTAACTTCCTAAAGGTTTTCATTTCAGGCTTTGACTAAAGTTAAAGCCAAGTTAACAACTCCTGCAAAATCTAGTAGTGACAACAGAATGAAAAAATTCTAAGCTTCAAGACTATCAAAGCAATAGTTGTTAAGAAACAGAGGGAAGCTGTCTCTACTGGGTCTGAATTTAGTTACATCAGGGAAGCCCCTGTGTCCTCTAAGATGTAGTTCTCTGAAACGTTCCGAAGCCACCTCCTCACTACTAAGAGCTCACAGAGCCTGAGTTTTTAACGTATCCATCTTCACTTTATCTATATCAGAACCGACATAATAAAACGAAGCAGCAGGGCATGAGCCTTGGACCCTCACTGGGCTGTGCTTTTGTAAGTTGACGACCATCAAGAAACAGATGGGTGGAAAGGGAAGAATGACCCAGACCTGGTCTTTGCTTGATGTGTCATTACAAACAAGGACATGTCACTATGACATTTCCTAGCTGGAGAGGACAGGGAGGAGGGAGAGCTGGCAGGAGAGTGAGTGAGCCCAGCTTGGAAATGCCCGTGTGCTCTCATGGCATCACCAGGCAGGCCCCCATTGTCCGGCAGAGCAGAAAAACAACCACTTTCCCTTTTCCTGTTAAATTCTAGCTCTTATTTTATTTTCTTGTATTTTAGGAAAGGTTCTACAGGGCATTCTCACTACTAGATCAGACTCATAGTGATCCGCCTGTTTACAGCCTCCCAGGAGTTGGAATTACGGGCATGCACCACCATGCCCAGTCTCAATTGCCATCTCAGTGCACCGTGGGGGTGGGGCCAGCACAGCAGACCTGGGGATTGAACCCTCCGCCCCTGCACCTGCTTGCAGGTTCTTTAATTCGCTGAGCTATTTGGCCAGCCATATCATTTTAACCACTGTAAATTTTCACATCAACAACATAGATGGGCACAGATAAAATAAAAATTTCCCAATCTGTTTGAGTCATCCAGGAAACGCCTTCGACCCACACAGCACCTCTGGGTCTCCTTCAAAGAGGCTCTAGTCTAGTTTTCAGGGAAACCAAGAACTTTTGCTTTGCCCCAAACTTCACCCCGCACCCGCACCCCAAGCCCAGTCTAGCCACTTCCGGTCCTCCAAAGAGTCGGCCCAGCAGCTCGCTCCTGCAGTGCAGCAGGTTCTGGGCGGTGAGCACGAGGGCGATCTCGGGGCAGACCGCCAGGCTTACAATACCAGTTAGACAGATAGTGAGGGTAAACTGAAATGCATGTGTTGCAGGGTAATAATAAGCTTCTCTTCTGGAGGGCTAACAACCTAAGTTGGCAGGTCAAAAATTGGAGAAAAGGAAGTGCTGCAAGGTCAGCCAACATTTTGGCCCTAGCCTTTCAAGATCAGTGAAGACTCAGGAATAGGAGAACCCGTACTGTAACATCATGTAACTCTGATGTCCCAAATTTTCTGATCAAGGTGATTATGGAGCCATAGAGGAATGCGATCGATGACATATAGTGTGCTTAAGGAGAGTCACATGGAGAAAAAACATTCTCTCTTTCACAGAGAGCAAATTGGTCAAGCAATGGCTGTGTCTCATCCACAAGGCTGCCACTGACAAGGGATCTACAAAGTGTGGTACAGGGTTACAGGATAAACTCTGAGGGTACCTGACTGACCTTATCTGATACAAAAGTTACGTTTCTTGTTGTAATAGGTCTTTCTTTATCTTGGTCATCAAACCACCCAGCAGAAAAGTATAACAGTGAGGTACATAAAGTAAATTGATATGCTGAGTTGTGGAAAGCTCAAGTCAACAACTTCTGTGTATAGCCCACTACTATTGTGGACTGCTGGACTGTGTTGGATTGTTTTGCTGAATTCATGCACCTGTAGTATTTAGTTGCCAATGGAATACCCATCACTGACAGGACTAAACGAAAAAGGGGCTACAAAAGAAGGACTATTTTGTATCTATATATACAGAATAGTTAGCATAGATATGCAGCAACTTTCACTTAACTCAATGAGAAGATTTTTACTAATAGTGCTTGGATAGGATAACCTGTCTGCTTCTTGTACTATGGATAACCACTAGGATGATAACAAGGTACAATGTATTAATTATTGAAACTGTCCTATTAATCAGCTTTGAAACTAAAAAACAAAAAATAAGTAGATAAAAAATAATGTCCATTTTTGCTGAGAAAGCATTATAACTTCCTATTATTGAATATGAACACCTGGTAAAGGAGAAGTCTTTGACATAAACAAGGGGAGGAAGGGGAGAAAATGTGGCCATGGATTAAGGCGGTCCGGGAGCAGGTGTGAGCTTCCTTCATCTTGGCCTGCGCAGCGTGACTTAGGGACGCATGCACATGGCTTTCTTGGCTTCCTGGGAGTGGTGTGCATTGTGAGCTTGCTTCCAAGCTTTTGCTCAGGGGATGCTGAGAGTGCTAAGAGCATATTTGGGGGTATAAGGAGGGGAGCTCATTGGGATGCCAGCCGGTGACCATTAGGGAGAAGAGATTCCGGACAACCAGCCCGCCCAACCTGCTGCAGGGGTGCTCGCAGACCCACTGCAGATGGCGTCACACTCGAGTGGGAAGAGCGGAGCTGGACAAGCAGAGGACTGTGGGGTGCAGGCGCAGGTCCGCGGAAGAATAGGAGGGGCTGCTCCTGGGAGGAAGGGGACGGCTCGCATCCCCTCCAAGGCAACTGCTCCCCGAATCTGAGCATTGCCAAAGACTGGGAGGAGAGCTGGGGCAACTCTCTCAGGCATGAGGGACGGGAGGTGACACCTTCAGAAGAGGAGGCTCGTGCCCTGAGCCCATGCTGGGGTAAAGGCCTTAATCTGCAGGAAAGGCAGCAAGAGCCGAGGTTGCACGAGTAGCTGTGGCAACTATATAAAAGAATAAAAGGAAAATGCTGAAATAAACATGTACTTGTTTGTTTATAGTACTAAGAAGTGGCCAGAGCCTTCATAGTGAACCCCTTTCATGGCTCTGAAGCAGACTCTCCTGCAGCCACTAAGCGGCCGGGCTGGGCTTGCACGTGGGCTTCTCTGGCCTCAGCCCTAGAGCCTGTACAAAGAGCAATAACAGAATTCAGTGGGTGATGCTACCAGGGAGCATCGGACAGAAAGGCGAGCTCGGGCAGCACGTGGCGCTGCACCCTTGCTCAGCTTATTCCTGAACGCTGGCGCCGTGGGGCTTCTGCCTCTTCCCCAAAGTCAAAATGACCAGGAAAGAAAACATTTTGTGTGAATTCAAGACACCATGGCAGCCAGGATAGCACAACTAAGAGAGGATTCCAGAGTTGCTTCAGAACATAGCAAAGACAATGGAGTTTGGGGCTAGGGTGTGACGGGGGACGGAGCGGGGATGAATGGCAGGGTGTCTTTTACTGTACTAAGGTGCTTAAGTATTCACTGTACTTTATGATCAAACCTAGTAAATACCAGGATGACAGTTGTGAGCGTGCGTGCGCATGCGCACACGCACACACATCTAGTGTAAACATTGAGAATAAAGGGTAACACAAAAGTCCCAAAGGAATACAGATGGTAAAGGAGAACACGAAGAGATCTTAGACAAGAACGACAGCAGAGCTTTTGAACTTTTGCCAGAAATTACACACGACAGAAGCCTGTAAGGTATTCTTCCCAAAACGCTAACACAGGATTCTGTACAAACGGGAAGTTTCGAAGACTGAGCACAAAGAAGAACTTTAGCAGACAAAGGAAAGGTGAGAAGTTTTGTTTTGCCAATTGACCTACGCTCACAGAAAATGTAAGAGAAAAGGTGTTAGCAGCGGATCTTGGGGTTGAAGGAATACACCGTTAGAAGAACACGGAATCTCCCTGGGAGCACAGAGCTGTTAAACAAGAAAAGTTTGTCTTCTACTTACTTGCTCTAAAATATAAGTGACTCCCTACAATGAAAATCCTAGGCACTTCCTATGTGTTCATAGCAGAGTTAGAAGCCCTGTAGAGTGAAAGGGTCTTGCAAGAGCGCCTTCCTAGTGCTTCCCTGGTGAGATGCATTGTGACCCACACAAGAGGTAGCACAATGTTATTTAATTTTTTAAATTTATTTTTAATTTTTAAAAAGTACAAAATGATAAAAACCTAAAAATGATACAAAACTTCATTAAACAAAGTAATAGGAATTTGGCAATGGTTGTTGTATTGCCTAAAGTTATCTTCAAATTAGTTGTTTCCGTTACCAGATATAAACCCTAAAACTTGGTGAAAAAGAGTTGTAAGAAATTACAAAGAAGTGAAAAAATAGCATTAACTGTTCTTTTCAAGACTGGTAGAAGTCAACAGCACAATTATCCATACTTTTCATAACTATCTGTACTAAAACTAACTATATGCTTTTTCCTCTTTTTCTTCCTATTGGATAGATTATGTCCCTATCGCAGTATCAGTTGTACCTTCCAGATTTTATTTATTCTTTCAGATTGTCACACTAGTGAGACAACATGATATTTGCATATGTGGATCTGATTTATTTCACTTATGAGTGGGGTGTAGAGTTGCATCTATTTACCTATAAAAGCCTCAAATTTATCTTTTTATAGCTAAGTAATACTCCACATCTTTTTTTTTGCCCATCCCTCAGATGATGGGCAGTTGGGTTGTTTAGCTATGACAAATTGATTTAATTATGTCATAAATTTAACTATGACACACTGTGCTGCTATAAACATGGGTGCATGTATATCACTGTGTATGCTGTTTTTAATTCTTCTGGGAGGATACCAGAAGGGAACTACCTGGGTCAAGTGTGACCTGTAATCCTAATTGTTTGATGAATTTCCACAGTAGTCACATCAGGTTACATTCCCACCAATAGTGGAGAAGGGCTCCTTTTTCACCATAGCCCTTCCAGAATTTGTTATTGATTGATTTCTTGATGGTAGCCATTTTTTCTGGAGTGAGATGGGATCTCACTGTTATTTTAATTAATGTTTCTCAAATGACCAATAATATTGAATATTTTTCATATATTTATTTGCCACTTATATGTCTTCATCTGATAAGTGTATAGTCATCTCAGATGTCCAGGTTTTGATTGGGTCTTTGAATGGGAGGGTCTGATTTTTTTCAGTTACTTATATGTTGGCAAGGATATAGAACAACTGCACTTTACTGAGGGATTAAAGAGTGTTTTACCTCCTGTGGGAAAGTGGTTCAAGGCTTTTATACTGGTAGGCGTGTCCCCACCATGTGGTCCTGTAGCTCACTGCTTTGTCCGTGTTTGTGCTGGAGAACGGAGAGGTGTGCTCGCTCAGGGTCTCTGCACACGCCAAAGGCTGGAAGTGGCTTGGGTGATTTTGGACTGATCAATGGACAAATGAGTGCGCTGTGTCCTCACCACTGAGGGTGCTCAACAGCCAAGGAAAGGAAGCTTTGCATCTGGTTTGTTTTGGGGGCTTTGGATCGAGTCCAGGTCATGGCACCTAGGCGGCAAACATTCTATCATTGAGGCGTACCCTTCGTCAGAACGGAGGCTGCAGATTAGACGATTTGATCACATATTGTGTGCATTGCTCAATAACAGATGGCAGAACCCACAAGACTCACATTGTCTGGTGCCATTTATCAGACTTTCTGTGAAAGTGACGACTACAGGGGTGGAAATCAGATTAGCAGCTTCTACTGGTAGGGTTTGGTAGGAGGAGCTGGCTGCAGAAAGGCATCCTGGGATATTCCTGAGTGATGCAACAATTTTAGAGCACCATCTTGGCAGCTGACAAGTGACTCTGCTGATATGTCCTTATCCACAAAATTGTCCAAGGGAAGAATTATTGAACTGTAGTAAGTGCACTGCAGGATGGTTGCAGGGCCCACATAGAACAGGGACTGCAACCAACGAATGTAGCAGATGAAAGACACAGCCACGCCGGACCCGTGCGGGAGGAGAGCGTTACTGTGGCCTGATGCTGGGTGCTTACAGGCAAAAAGATGGTGCCACGTCTGAAACTCCGGACCCTCTGTCTTACATGTTATCCATCAGTAAATCTGAAGTCATTTTATGTATGCTTGTATTTAGGGCTAAATGTGTTAGCAAAGATCTTGGTGACAACGAGCCCTGTTTCACACCGTCGGCGACAAGGGTTGCAAATGGAGACAGCGAGCAAGCTCCGCGGTGCTGCGTTGGAGCTATTAGGATCTGAGTGAACTCAGTGTTTCAAAAGAGTATGACACACACAGAGCCCACTGAGAATGTATACATACTTCAGGCAAAGGAAACCTCACATACATACTTTAGCACTAAATTTGTTGAAACATCATGAGATTAACACGAGTTACTTTGGGCCTTTGTAATTACAAGAGGGGCTTGGAGTAGGGGGCCACGAGCTTCCAGACATCTAGCACAGAGAACCGCTGCTTGGGTAGCCTTGGGCCCTGGGGTTGCTGCACCCGCATTTTCAAATTCTTACCTAAGGGCCAGCGGTGTGGGGGTTTTCTGTGCCGCACAGCATTCTCCCGGGTCCCCCATGCGCTGTCTGTTGAAGAACATCATCCTAGTTTTCTTTTCCTCAGGTGTATACACACTTGTAGTGGACTGAGTGTGCACCAAGGGTAGTGATCAGAGGTCAGTATACATGCACAGGTTTGCAGTGTGTGTGTGTGTGTGTGTGTGTGTGTGCGTGTATTGGGTTCTGTCCCCAGGAGGGCCTGGCAACAATGACACCGCAGGGATGAACACATCTGTCACTCAGATCTTGTATGTGGTGTGAGCGCCAGGGGTGTCAGGCTTATATGGGCAGGGTTGCCGTGATGTAACAGCCTGTCATGGCTGGCCACCATCTCACCACATGTGTGCATGCTGCACTGTCTGTGCCCACCCATTTGTTGGTGAACCTCAGTTGGACCGGGTACCTTGGTGAGCAAGAAGGTGCTGCTGTGGACCTGGGTGCGGATGTCTTCTTAACACGCTATTTTCCCTTTCTTTGGGTATCTGTTTGGTAGTGGGACTACTGACCTAACGTCAGAAAATACTACAAAAATGTAATAATCAGCGTAACACTGGTATCTTCCTGAGAGAATTAAAGACCTCATGCTGCAGTGTTGTGTGCACACCTGTTTGCAGCAGCGGTTTCTTACAGCTAGATTTCGGTGATAACTCACACGCCCATCACCTGAGGAATGAATACAAAAAGATGTGGTTTTTTTGTGTGTGTGTGCAGTGGAGTACTGCTCAGCCGTATAGCAGAAACTTGAGACATTGGAAGGTGAATGGATGCACCCTGAGCCTGTAGTCTTAAATGAAATAAATTGGGCATGCGTGTAAATATTGCATTGTTTCTTTGGTGTGAGAGACTGAGTAGGTAAATCAGGGACAGGGTATGCGATAGGCACAGTGAAATAGGAAGCAGAACCAGGGAAGGGGGAGGGGGAAAGGAAGGGCAAGAGTGATCAAAGAAGAGTAAAGCTGAGGCTTTGTAAATGAGGAGAGAAAAATGGGTTGGAGAGACGGGAGGAACTGGGAGCAAAAGGGGGTAACAGGATGCATCACGTGGGGCCACAGATTCCCTGTGACGAGTGCGACCATCGTGAATATCTAATTGTACCAATAAACTACAAACAAAAGAAAACCAATGTCATAGTATTGGCATAAAGACAGACACAGAGGCCAAAGGAACTGATCAAGAGCCCGGAGAGAAGCCCATGCACTGATGGCCAGCTGTGACTCGGCAGAGGTGCTGAGGGCTCACGGTACGCAGCCGATGCTCCCTCGCGAGGTGCGCTGGGCAGGCGGGTATCCGCTGTGGATCACGGCGCGGGACCCCTCATCAGGTAGTTGTGAAAACCAGCTCAGAAGTGGATTAACAACTTAATGTGAGCCTTGAAATTGTGAAGCCAGTGGGAGAAAACACAGGTGAAATGCTACGTTCTGTAGATCTGGGTAAGAATATTTTAGGTAAATACCAAAAGCACAGGTAACAAAGGTATAAATAGACAAATAGGATTATACATGCATCAAAGGCTTGGAATACCTGACAGAACAATATGCAGAGCAGATGCGCAGCCTGAAAAGGGGTGAAAATGTTATCAAAGTTTGCATCTGATGAGGCTTGAGTTTGTAGAATTTATAAGGATGTCAGAAGCTGAGTATCAACCATGCCCTACAGTAACCTGATTTACAAATGGGCTAAAGAACTGAATAGATATTTCTCAAAAGAAAATACACAAGTGAAATGGCTAGCTGGTGAAGCTACAAGGCAGTGCATCAGTAGATGACAGTCCGCTATAGGACAGTGTCCCCCAAGACCACTAGAGACCTCCTGTGCAGCACACGCACCCTCCAGGTTGGTGTTCATGCTCTGCGGAGTCCGTGCAGCAACAAAGTTGCCTAGTGACACAGTTCCGTTCACGGAGCATGTCCCTTGGAACTGTATGTGAACAAATGCGCCACAGACCACGAGGAAGTGCAGATCCAAGCCCAGGAAGTTGCCACCTCCGCTTGTTGCAGTGAGTGCTGTGCAAACACAAGAAGCAACCAGTGCACATGTGGATGTGGCCAGGGGAGCCACTGTGTTGGTGGGAAGGTGAATCCACGAAGCCAGTGTGGAAGAGAGTGTGGAGGTGTCTCCCGACACTAAGAATAGCCATCATTTTAAAGAGCATCTAAAATTACTCCAAGGGAGTTAAAAAGGAGATCACCTGGTTGGCTTATAGAGTGTGAGAAGAGCAGCTCCAGGTTTGTCACTATTTTAAAAAGTAAAACACAAGGTACATTTCTGGAAGCTGAAGACTCAGAAGGGAGCGGTGGACGAGGGAACATAACGTCTCATGAAATAACCCCCCGGGTAAAGGAATGTCCTGCTGTCTGCAGCCTTCTGGCACTCAGCAGCGGCCTCAGCACAGGCCGCCGTGTGAGGAAGGCCTCGCTGCTAGACGCTCTCAGCAAGTGGATTGCTCGGGCTGCTCAGCAAGGACCCTGCGGGTTCAGGCAGCCTCTGGACACCCGCTGGATGTCACCAGCAGCCAGCTGAACAGAAGCATCTCACAGCGCATCCTGGGGCAGAGGTGGCCGGGCGAGAACTCGTATGTGCCCGCTGGGGTCTCTGGGCCTGGGGTTCTGAGAGATGTGCTGGAGCAGGGCTCTAAGACACAGTGAAGGGCTTGGCATTGTAGTTGTCAGGGGACGACTACCATTGAGCACGTGGAGGTGGAGAAATAGGAATTGTTCTCTTCCTGGGATATTAATAAAGACATGAAGAGAGAATCCAGACTGGGTGCTGTCCCAAGAGCAATGTCGGGGCCAGAGCTCGGCTCTCGGTTGACTTAGGAAGCCCAGGATGTGGGCCTTCAGCAGGGCTGCATCCTCGGGAGATGAAACACTGCTTGCTGTCTCTTTATAGCTTTGGATTTGGAGGAAAACAAATAAATATGATTTCTGACTGCTAAAGAAGGAATAAAAAAGAAAAACGATTGCCATGATTAATTTCCCTGGCATTTATTTCAATCCTTTCCTGAAACATTTGTCAAGCAGACGCTGATGGGGACTGAACCACTGCTTCCACTTAGGTGCAGGCTCCGAATCGTTTTAGAAGAGGGAGTTTTAAATGCAGATTAATGGATTATCTGCGGAGGTCTGGATAACGAAGCATCAGGACGACTCCCGAGTCCATTTTTCATCCTGCCTGTGTGGACGGAAGACTCTCACTGGCTTTGTGCTAGCTGCCCATTGCATTAGCTTTCCATGCATCAGCCCAGGATGAGAAATCACCCTGCAATTTACCTAAATCCCTCATTAATCCTGCCTCAAATTCCCCAGGCCTGCAGGGGAAGCTGTCAGAGCTGAGTGGCGGCAGAGTTGGCTGAGGTGATCAGTGCAAGAAGGGGCTCCTGAGAGGGCTGTGCTGTGCGCCTCCGTGGGCGAGCCAACGCGCACGCACACACACACACACAC
>PVKA01040241.1:0-18899 GCA_004027165.1 Ctenomys sociabilis | reverse complement strand
CTTCTTCTTTCTCTTCCTCTTTTCCTCCTCCTTCCTTTGTCTCTGTCTCTCTATATGTCTCTCTCTCTCCATCTCTCTCCATCTCTGTCTCTCTTCATCTCTGTCTCTCTCCATCTCTGTCTCTCTCCATCTCTGTCTCTCTCCTTACTTTTAATAGTTTTACAATTTTAGTCTTTTCCAGATAAGGTTTTTTTTTTAAGTCTTTATACCCCTTGGAAGTATAAAGCATTTGTGTTACTTTTGTTTATAGATGTTGTCTGGGTTTTCTTTCTGGCTGAAGATCGTCTTGGTTGTGTTTGAGGAGCTCCAGGCTGATTGAACAGTTTGTGTTTGGTAGAGGCTGAGAGCGACTTCTTAGTCATTCTTAGTTTGATACTTTTCCCAGGTATTTTTCTCTTAGCTAGCAACTGACTTAGTTGTTTATTGATAGCTTTAGACAAAAGTTCTTTGTTTAGTCTTCTTTATATTTTTGTTTTTAGCTAGAGCGTTTTGGAGAACTGGAGGTTTGGCAGGTGCCCTTTGCATCTTTGGCTGCTGCTTGGAATTTGAAAGGGATGCATATTGATTTACTCTTTCACAGAGGCTGGTAGTGTGTTTAGTACTGGTTTAAGGGCTTTAGGCCGATTAAATTATTTCTCAGAAGACGAAGTACAGGTGTTTGGGTTCTTTTCAACAGTTTAGTTTTACCTAGAGATGTTTTCCTTTCTGTGGTACCTGCCCCTGGGTGAGTGAGTTTTTCCTTGGCAGGTATGAGTGCTGTCTTTCTTGTTTCATTTAGACATTTCTCTGTGGCATTGTGGCATCTCTTACTGAGGCTGCCTCAGGTGGCCCTTTCTGGAACAGAGTGAACTATGTTTTGCATATTTGGAGTTTTTGGAGATAAAATTTTGGGGAGACTATTTTTTTTTTTTTTTTTTTTTTGTCTTTTTGAGACAGGGTCTCGCTATGCAGTTCAGGCTGGCTTTAAGCTCACTTTGTAGCTCAGGCTGGTCTCGAACTCACAACAATCCTCCTGCCTCAGCCTCCCGAGTGCTGGGATTACAGGCATGCGCCACCACGCCCGGCGAGACTATTTTAACTATTGTTGCCTAATTTAACTTTTTATTGAAAGACAGTGTTCCTTTAGATTGTTTGGTTCTTCCTTTTTGGAGTTGAATAATTTCTCTCCTTGGAGGGCATAGAAAAGGAGCTTTTTCAAAGTCACTAGGGATATTCTTAGGCATAGGCCTTTTGGCAGCTGCTTTAGTTGCAAGTTGTAACTCTTTCATAGCAGATATAGATTGGACTTGTTTTTGACTTGTCTTTTTAATAGCTGAAGAAGGTTTTGTTGTATTCTCTTGGCAGTGGTTTGTTGACTGACTGTTTCAGGGTTTAACTTTCCTTGTTCTGTCTTCTTAGACCGGGTAGATGGAGGAGTCGGCCCTTCTTGGCAGAAATCTATGTAGTTTTCTTAGGACTGGTTTGAAGAAATTTTTTTTTCACATATTTGGTACAGGGTCTCACTCTAGAGCTCAGACACATAGGGATCCTCCTGTTTTCAGCCTCCCCAGTGCTGGGATTACAGGTATGTACCACCACGCCTGGTCTTGATGACTGGCTCCATGTGCAGGAGTGTGGCTGGTGCTGCACGTGGTGCTGAGGATTGAACCGCGGTCCCTGTGCTTGCCTAAGCAGGCACTTAGTCCACCGAGCTAACTCGATAAGATTTTGTTTTTTGTGATGACTTCTCAAAAGCTTTCTTTGCCTAGAACCTGAGGATAATCAGCTTGCTGCTTGTTAGTACAAAAAGAAATAGCCCCGGAGACTTTTTGAGTTTTAAAAGATAATGAAGGCATAGTGGGGAACTATAGATAGGTGGGGGAGATACATGGGGATGAGCTTGAGATTTCCTTGTGAGCCATGTGAGTGAAGATCATTTCCTGATATCTTTGGGACTGTTTGACTGTCAGTTATCATTTTTACTGCCTAGTTCATGGTTGCTAATTCCATGCATTGCAGGGGGAGAGAACAGAAGGTATTACTCAATGAAACACTGAATAAGTTACATTGTGTTCTCATTTTAGTTATACAAATTAATGTGCTCTTTACATAGGAAGGTGCTTGGTTTTTAAGTACATCATGATTTTTAATTGTATAGTCCCCCAAAAGTCTCATACATTTAGAGGTAAGGACTTGTGGGGGGATTGGCTCATGGGGTACTATAACTGGCTTCGTAGGGTCAAATTGGAAAAGCAGGTCACTGGGGCTGTGGCTTGTGAGAGTACATTTCTTTCCTTACTTCCCTTTTTATTCTTCTTGCTTTCACAGTCCCACAAAGTGAGCAGCTTTCCTCTGCCAGACCCCTCTGCCATGTGTTCTGCTTTGAGCTGAAGCCTGCATGAACTGTGAGACAAAATGAACAGCTCCTCCTTTAAAATTGTGGATGCAATGTATTTTGTCCCAGCAATGAGTAAAGTAACTAAGACAAAGTATATTTTAATTTACATATGTATGAAGATTTTAATAGATGGGCAAACAGGCCTGACACTTAAAAGTGATAAGAGTTCCACTATTTTATTATTATTAATACCACTTTGAACATGGTACCTTTTTCCTTCCCTCCAGTCAGCCGGGGCTACCCAGAGAATTCTTTTTTGGACCATAGTCTCTGCTGGGCAGAAAGAGAGCACAAGGTTTCCTGGCATCCCCAGCACTTCTCATACTGCTTCAGTTGCACTAATAGGGAGTGAGGGCAGCTACTTAGGTCAGCTAGAAATGAAACAGGTGCCACTGGCACCAGCCAGCTCATGGGACTTATAGTACCTCTGTTTTCCTACCAGTTATGGTGCCTGATCAGACACTATCTAACTGTACACCTGTCAGCTAAGCTGGTTGCTTTCAGAAGCATGGTGGGAGGGCCAGGAAGATAGCTCAGCAGTTTGAACACCTGTGTGGCAAGTGCAAAGTCCTGAGTTTGATCCCCAATACCCAAAATACAAAACAACCTAGAAGCATATTGGGGACTTTAAGTTGACTCAAATTTCTGGGCAGTTGGTCTTCATATTTAGCCTCAGAGTCCAACCCAAAGCCCCACCCATGCAAGGAGATGTCTACTTTCATGCATTTTAGAGAAGCACAGGAGCGACACAAGCTTAACCTAGAAAGTAAAACAGTGGCTCAGATCAGTCCAAGCTTACTTTATAGCTCTGCCCAGGCAGGGAGACATCTGCTTGCACACCTTTCATGAAATCACAGGGGTTCAACATTAAGTTGGGAAGCAGAGACCAGCTCACCCCAGGCCAAAGTCAGGGCTAGGTCCCACCAAAGTAGGTAGTTACCCACTTCAGTGCACTTTGGTCAATGCAAAGAGCTAGATCTCATTGAGTTGTGAAGCCAGAACCTTGGCTCAACTAGAGCCCCCTCAGGGTCCCACCCACATAAAGAAACAGCACAAAGCTAGTCTTTACCAGCTACCAGCCCCACCAACATCAAAGCAAAGGTAGTAACCCCAGTAATCAGGGAAACCTGGGTAAGTTCAGTCTGCTAGTAAAAACTTCTATAGTCTTAGACAAAACTAAATAGTAAAAGCCTAGCTCTGCCCAAGGTTGCCTTTCTTTACCACATTAGTAATTATAAATGCAGATTTGAAGACTGTGCAGACCAAAGATGCTACTGAGGCTAGTGCACATGTCAGGGTTGCAGCTATGCAAGTGGCTCTTTGGATGCTGCTGAGTTAGTGGCTGTTGCCAAGGTTGCAGTAGAGGTGTTGGGAAAAGAATCTCTGGTACTCTGGGTTTTGCATATGATTCCTGAGTTGCAAGAGGAGTTGAACAAGTTGTGGCAGATGAAACGAAGTTAGCTTCTGGATATAGTTCTAGAGATGGTAATTAAGGTAGGGAGTAGCCCTAGGGACAGTGGTGATGGCACTGGTCAGGTATCAGTTGTGACACCCTCCATGCCTGCTGGCCTTGTCAGATGTTTGGTTTAGAAATGGGACTTGTAGGGTGTTAAGTGTTTATGAGGAAGAAATTTGCAAAGAAGAGCCAGCAAATTTACTGCAAATGATACTTGTATTTTTCTGAGGCCTGACTTGCAGATGTTGCCTTTAAGATAGCTGGAATTTTTTTTCTACAAAATTTTTCACCTATAATTTGAGGATGGCTGGTTATCTTATGTGACATTAAGGAGGATATGGAGGTGACAAATGTAATTTCAGGTTTGGTATTGAGAAGTGAAGACAAATCTTCAGAAAGGGAGGCAAGGGCACACAGTCATGTGAGACTTTGCATCAAGGTGTGTGCGCAGACATTTCCTGAGGCCCTAAGGGCATTTGCATAGCTCCCTTCCTAATCTGCTAGAGATTTCTGTTGCGTGGCAGTATAATTGCCAACTTTCTCTGATCTCCAGGGAAGGACTTCCTTGAGGATTCAGTCCCACTCTGACTGCATATTGATTTCTACCTAATAGTAGCATATAATAGCAACTATCACAAAACAACTGACAAACTTTTACTTAGCAGTATCGTTTCTTTTTTTTCCCTGGAGATCAGAGAAAGTTGGCAGGAGGGAAGGCAGGAAGAGGTGATGAACAGTTGGAAAAGGGGGTCAGAGCAAGTCAGGTGAAAAATGCATCCACTACAGAATGGGCAAATAAAATTTAAACTAAAACATATCAAATAATATTGAGCACTAAACAACAAATCTTATGGAAGTATTGAGAGGGACAGCAGATGACAGGTAAAGGAGGGAGACAGAAATGATACTGAAATAATTTTCTGATACCTCCAAAGAATATTGACCATGAGTAAAAGAGAGTAATTAAGACAATAATTAGAGGTAAGGAATAGGGCTGAGAAATGGAAGAATTTCAACATACTCATAATAGTAAAAATAATGTCACTTTACATGAATACTAATGAAATTAGTGATACTGAAATAGGAGAAATATAACTCCCAACCTGTTAGGTCACAGATGTGCTGAGTTTGTGCTTCTGTAACATCAAAGAATGAAGCCTTGAGCCATTGGTGTTAGCAAAGTGGCCCTGCATCCAGGATAATTTATACAGCAGTCACAATGTGGGTACCGCATGGGTCAGACTACAGTCAACCTAGGTTTCAATCACAATATATATAGCTGCTTAGCTAGTACTGATCCAGGAGTGAAGTGGGTCACATAGTAAGGGTACGTGGGAAGAACAAGGGCATTGCAGGGAAGGGATGGGTCTTGAAGCTTTTATCACCCACCTTGGCTTCCAGTAGCTATCTGGATTCACTCGACCACATGGGCTGGCATGGCATCACCACCTTGAGGCCTGACCTTTTGGTGTGCCTCCAGCCACAGTTCATTCCTGCCTTCCCTCGTCTCCCAGGCTGGCCTGCCTGCTCTTCTCCTTTACAGGTAGCTGTCATGCAAGACCTGTCCTCGTTTCCTCCACAGTCTCACGGCCCCTTGGTCAGCACCTTCCTGACCTTATGGCTTCCAGGCCTGTTGCTGAAAGGACCCTATTCTCGGTGGATTTCTGCCATTGCTTTTGAAATCAGAACTATGGAAGATTATGATGTCCTCAACTTCTCTGGCCTCTTTTCCTCCATGGAAGAGTAGCAGGGAAACATATCAAGAGATCTAAACAGCAATGCCCTGGGTAGATTTGTCCAAGTGTACACTAGGTAGTGATGCCTTCCCTGACCCTCATCAAGCATTGTTTCTTTTCAGTGTGGCCAGTGTCCCTAGGTGTCTTGAGGTTTCATAATACATAAAATACGGTAGGATGATTCTTCCATAACATAGAATAATCCAGTTTTTATGCTTCCCTTCTACTTTGTTGAAGAATAGTGGTAGTGAGGAAAACATTTTGTGTAGATCACATCCTCTAAGTGAATCTTGAAATGATGCTAGCAAAATAGGTGTTTCGGGCTGGTGAGATAGCTCAGCAGTCTAAAGCACCTGCTTAGGCAAGCTTAGCAGGTGTAGGGGACTGCGGTTTGATCCTGGCACCATGTGCCACACCAGCCCCACCCTGAGGGCAGGGTGAGCTCCCCGCAAAAAATAAGTGTTTCCTAAAGATGAGAACTTTCCCTCTGCAAAGTTTTTATTTCCCTTTACATTTGTTCACTGTTGACTATGACATTTAGCAGTTGTTCATAATAATATATTCTGTAATTTTAGATTATCATTCTTTGTTGAAACACTTTACCAATAAAAAACATTATTTAGTAATTAATATATGGTAATTAATCTCAGTATAATTAACTCGAATTTTAATTATTTCTTTTTGCACAATTTCTATTATTCTTATGCTAAACTAAAATAATATATGAAATTATTCAAGGAAAAAATTGAAATAAAAATTATCAAAATTTCTAAAAATATACTGAAACTTAAAAATATTTATTTATTTGTTTGTTTGTTTTTTTCTGTATTTTATGGAAGGGTCTACATGGTGTTCAGGGTCTCCTACTAGATCAGGCTCATAATCATCTGCCTGTTTACAGCTTCCCAAGGGCTGGGATTACAGCCCGGCACAGCAGGCCCAGGGATCGAACTCCTGGCCCTGCACTTGCTTGCACGTGCTTTAATCTGCCGAGCTATTTGGCCAGCCCTTAAAATTTCCTGAGTTCAATCTCCAGTTCTGCCAAAAAAAAAAAGAAAAGAAAAGAAAAGAAAATTTTCATTTAAAAATATAATAATGTCTGTCTTCTTCTTGATTGAAATTATCAGCATTATTTTCTTTGCTGCTACTTAGGACATTTTTGAGTACGTTTTCTATTATGTGAATCTGATTTTGCCTGGTTCTTATTTTATCCAAACTGACTTACCATTTTTAACCTATAAGTATATCTGAAGCCACAGCCAGCACTGGTGGCAGACTGTACCCAAGGGGCTGTGGATGTGAGCACACTCTTCTTCCAGTGAGGGGCTGCAGTGCTTGGGGTAAGACAGAGTCGGATGACGAACACAGTCCTCACTGGAGTGAGTGCTGGACTGAAATCTGTCTGCACCTTAGAAGCTATTTAACCTCAGAGAGCTCATTCAACATCATATTTAAGAATGATAATACAGGATGCTATCATATTTAACTAAGATTGTCTAAGAATGGAACACTTTTTAAAAATCTAATTAATTAATTAGAAGCTCACTTTTTATATATTGAATTAAATGCATATCTGCTTACCTTAATAGACTCATATGAAAATATTAATTATAGGGCTGGGAAGATAGCTCAGCTGTCTAAATGCCTGCCTAGAAAGTGAAAGGTCCTGAGTTCGATTCACGGTACCCCATGCTGTACTGACCCCCTGGCTACAAACACCCCTTTGCCATAATCCGAGCACTGGAGAGACCAAGACAGGAGGATCACTATGAGTCTGAACTGAGTGGCAAATAAATAAATAAGAATAAATAAATAAATAAGAATCTCCATCAGGTTTTTCAAAATAGCAGTTAATGGGTAAAATTCTCACCCTGACCAACTCTATCTCCTGCTATCTGTGAACTAAATAACTTCACTGAGGATAGCAATGTAAAACAGTTAAAAAAATGCTTGAAATACCTATCATTTTGGTCTTCTAAATGCTTACTACTTCTAATGTCATATCAATTATTGCTATACTCTCTTTAAAGTAAATGTTTGTAAAAACAAAGAAAGGTAATACAAGAAAATAAGAAAAAAATGTCGTAGAATTCTGATACAATGTTGTATATGGTTAGAGTTCTAAATTTCTGTGTAAAAGTGTGTAATTGTTTTTTATTTTTTACATTCTATAGGGACTTAAAGTTTAGCATATCAACGATTGTTGGAAAATACCTGTTTCATGTTATGTCTAAGGTGTTTGATATTCAACAGATAGTGATATTAAGCTCAAATGCCTATGTTATAGGGTAATAATATCATTAAGCTTCTCTTCTGGAGGGTTAACAGCTTAAGTTTGCAAGCCACAAAATTAGAGAAAAATCAGGGGTACAAGGATAGCCAATATTTTTGCCCTAGCCCTTCAAGGTCAGTAAGGACTCAGGACATAAGAGAACCTGGGCTGTGACATCCTGTAACTCAGTGGTGTCCCAAATTTTCTGTTCAAGGAGATTGCGGGGCCACAGAGCGAAGTGATCAATGATGTATAGTGGTCCTAAGGAGAGTCACATAGAGAGAAAAATTCTTTCAGGCTTTCACAGAGAGCAAATTTGTCAAGCAGTGTCCGTGACTTATCCAGATGGCTGACACTGACAAAAGATCTACAAGCTGCTGTATATAGTTTTAGGGTAGATCCTGAGGGGATTTGACTGACCATGTCAGATATAAAAGTTACATTTTTAGTTATATAGGTCTTGTTTTAACTTGGTGTTAACCATCCAGTGAAGAAGTATAACTATGAGATATAAAAAAGTAGTTCCAGGACTGGCCAAATAGCTTAGTGGATTAAAGCACCTATAAGCACTGGCCTTGCCCCCAGGGCATGCTGTGGTGGCAATTGAGACTGGGCATGATGGGGCGTACCTGTAATCCCAGTTCTTGAGAGGCTATAAACAGGCAGATCACCATGAGTCCAATCTAGTAGTGAGACCTTGAACACCCTGTAGACCCTTCCCTAAAATTAAAAAAAAAAAAAAGAATTCCATATTAATATGCTGAGCTGTAAATGGCTCAAGTCAACAGCTTCTAACAATTGCCAGTTCTGCTGATAACCCACAACTATTATGGATTGTTGGAATATATTGGGTTATTTTGCTGAATTCAAGTACCTACAATATTTCAACTGGCATCAAGTATGAAAAAGCCCTTTAGTGATTTCTCCAAATACAGCTTCTCTAACAGTAATGGAACACCCATCTCTGACAAAACAAAACAAAAAAGTATATAAATGAAGGACCATTTTGTAGTGAAAAAATATAAGTATGTATAAAATAGAATAGATATACAGTTTTCTCTTAGTTTCATGAGAAGAAAGATTTGTACTAATATTGTTTAGACAAGAGATCATGTCTGCATCTTGTACTCTGAATAACTACCTTGAAGACAACAATATGCAATGTACTAATTATTGTACTTATCTTACTAACCTGTTTTGAAACTGTCTCTCCCTGGGGAGATAGCTCAGAAGAATAAACGCTTGCTTGGCAAGTGCAGGGCCCTGAGTTCAATCCTGGTACTGCAAAACAAACAAACAAACAAAAATCACCAAAAAACTGTCTCATTGCTATTTTTTTCTCATTATAATTAATAAAAAATTAAAAAAATTAAGGAGAAAATGTTTATAATTTAAAAATTTCACATGTGCAGTATAATAAATTTTAATTATTTATTAAAATGTTTAACAATGACTTTTAGGCTGTATATATGGTACTAAAAATACATCAAATAATATTAATAACATGCTACTGAAAAGTAAATGAAACAGAAGGGTCTTCTACTGGGATGGCTCTCTTTTCAAAGATCTCATATTTCACCTAAGAAATTCCCTAGTGCAGTGCTCTTTTGAATCCCCCTTTGTTTTAAGAAGCTTTTGGGTTGGTGCTCACTGGATAGTCAGAGGTTTAGTAAACTTGCCAGTCCTAGAAAGGGATATAGTCCTATTTTTCTGTGAGGATTGAAGTGATCACTGTCAAACAGGAAGGCCACATGCCCTCAGACTGTTCACTGATTAGACATCTGATATGATTAGCTTTCTTTCTCTTTTCCTCAAAACAATAATGACTGTGTGTCCTTTCATGAAATGTAAAGTCATAACTGTGTCAGTTGAATGTGGAGACATAGTTGAGGTTTTGAGTGAAAGTCTTGTCTTCAAGCATCAGAAACACGTTTGGTTTACTAATTTCCTAAAGAGGCAATATTTTTTTCATTTTATTTTTTACTAGTACATGTTTCCCAAAGAGGTGGATTAACTAATGGGCAGCTTGTAAAACCCAACTGAACTGGTTCTGGGTGAGGAAGCTCCACCTGAAGATTGTTGTCAACAGCATAAAAGGAGAACTGGAGAGGAAGATGTGGTGCTGTTGATTCTCCTGGAGAAGCTTGTCATGCTGGTTTTCCTCAGGGGAGGGGCTCACGTCCTCTCCATTGCTGAGGATGGCTGCAGTTCTTTTCAAGGGAGTACTGGTCCTTACCTTGAGCATTGCGTCCAAGCTCTAGTTCAGATCCCTCAGCCTGCTGACACAGATCCTTCTTCTCAAAGGCACAGACTTCTTAGCTTCTACCATTGACCTTTGGCCCTTCCCAGTGCAGATTCTTGAAATAGGCCTGCATGAGGCATTATTGTGGGCTCTAGGCTGCCAGCTAGACTCGTGCAGGCCATTGCCATGGTCTAGGCCCTCAGTCTGGTTCTTTGGGTCTCTAGTGTGTGGACAGATCTCCCGCACTGTTCTCCATTGACTGTTTGAGTGATTACTATAAAATAATCTTATAAATTATTTGTTTTGTGTTAAATATTCCCCTATAAACCCTGACTATAACATACATACTTAAGGATTATAATTCATCATGGAAATTTTGAACCTGTGCAGAATATATCTTGGTTCTTCTTTGTTCTCCAATCTCTTTCCTTCCTTCAAACCTTCCTCTCCTTACTTACAAAAGTTTTGTTTGCATTTTTTTCCTTCCATTCTCTCTCTCCTTTTTTTTTTTCAGCACTGGGTATTGAACTCAGACCCTTGCGCTTGTCATGGAAGTGCTTATTCTACTGAGCCATCTCCCCAGTCCTCTTCCATTTTCTTTTCTTCAAATCCTCTTTTCCTTCTATCCTTTCCCTCCCTTTTTCCCCTTCCCATTTTATCAATAATTTCTTGCTCCCCAGTATCTGTTCTCCACTATTATCCTCACTTATACTTTTGGTTTTTCACACAAGAAAAACAATGCAATACTTGAATATGTATCTGAATTATTTCACTTAGAAGTATGGTCTGAAAGTGCATCTACTAAAAATATTTCAAATTTATCCTGCTTTATGGAAAAATAGAACTCCATTATATTTAAATACTAGGTTTTCTTTATCATTTATCCATTGATCGGCATATGGGCCTTTTTAAAAAATTAGTATAAATGGACCCTCTAGTTTTAATTTTTTGAGGAATCTTCATACTGATTTCTGTAGTGGTTGTATCAGTTTACACAAAGGATTATTTTTCCCCTTGCGTTTATTGTAGGTTGATTTCTTGATAGCCCATTCTTTATAGGTTGAAATAGAATCTTTGTGTGGTTTTAATTTGCATTTATTGAATGACCAGAGGTATTGAATATTTTTTCTATATTGCTGTTTGTTCTTCATTGAAGTGTCTACTGAAGGAGAAACACTTTTTAATTTTTTTTTTACTTTTTAAAGAATACAAAATGATAAAATCATTAGAAATGATACAAAATTTCATTGAAGTAATAGGAATTCAACAGTGGTTGTTGCATTGCATAATATCCTCAAATTAGTTGTAGGCCACCAGATATAAGCTTGCATAATTGGTTAAAAAAGTAATAAGAAATTAAAATAATAATAATATTTAAACATTAGCTTCTCCTTTCAAAAGACCAGCATAATTCTGCAGTATAATTATCCTATCCTTTATAGATACACATGCATATATTTTTTCCCCTTCTTTCTTGTGTCCTTTCCTGGTGTTAACATATGGAGACTGATTTTTTTAGTGAAATCAATTTGATTTTGTGAATGCAAATAGCTAAGATGATTGTTTATGATTTTATTTAGAAGCTTTGTGGCACTTTGGAATCCAAGGCTCACTACTTCATTCTCCATCAACAGTCATGGTGGCATGACTGCACCTGAGTCTCACAGCTCTAATTAAATGCCCATTTTCTTTTCTTTTTTTTTTTTTTGCGGAACCTGGGATTTGAACTCAGACCCTTGCACTTGACAGGGTAGTGCTTATTCCACTGAGCCATCTCCTCAGCCCTAAAAGCCCATTTCTTTCTTCCTTTTTCTTTTTTGGTAGAAACAGGGATTGAATTCAGGCCCTTGCACTTACCAAGAAAGCGCTTATTCCACTGAGCCATCTCCCTGGTCCCAGTGTAAATGCCCATTTCAATGCTGTTGTTAAACATGTGGTTTCCCTGGTCCTGAGATCTCTCTCCTACTTTAGTTCTTTCAAAATGTATTTGGTTGTTGCAGGGTTTTAGACTCGTGGTGATCTTCCTGCGTTCAGCTTCCCTAGCACTGGAATTACAGGCATGTGCCACTATGCCACTGACTCTGGCTGGCTCAGCCTGCCCTGGGGGTGGGGCTGGCATGGCATATGGTGCCACCACGGTCTCTGAGCTTGCCTAAGCTTGCCTATGCAGGTGTTTTGTCTGCTGAGCTATCTCACTGGTCCTTCTCTCCTACTTCAGAATTTCATGGCCAACTGTGTGCTTAGTGTAGCTGTTAAAAACCCTAAGCAACCATCACCAATTCCTCATTTTTACACTGAACTCCTGATTTTGCCTTACCCTATAGTAAATAACTGTAGTTTTTGCCATTTTGAGTTTCAATCCAAAAACTGTCCCTTTTACTACTGTCACTTTTCTTTCCTCTGACTCTTCACATCTAGTCCATCAAGGACTCCTTAAAAAATATCCAGGATTGCAGCTTTTTATCACCTCCCTCCTTGCTTGATTTCTTTCTACTCGTCTGTCACTCTAAATACTGATAGCAAATGGACGATAGGTTTAGATCTAGTCACTTCACAAATTACCTTTGTCATTAGCCTTTCATAACTGCCCCAAATTAACAGTTTGAAGACAAAATGTTGGGTAAAATATCTATAAGCAAATGTCTCTGCATATAGGTTGCTGCCATCATTTACCATGCTTCCTAGACATGCATATCACAGAGCTGTTTATAAAAGAAAGGAAAGTGGAGACAATATATCTGCCCCCAAGAGCATTAATTACATAAATTATGATGAAATTATAGTACAAAGCCTTTCATACATGTTATTAAGCACATGGAAATTTGCATAAGGGAAAATAACCTACACCTGAGTTAAGTGTGTATATAGCTAATATATAAAGACACAATGGTTTTTTAAAAAATTTAATCCAAAATCGTTAATGTTAAAAAAGTTTTGCTCAGATGTATTTGTTTGCGGAACACTTATTGAAAAACAGCAGATTCTCTTGAGAATCCTGAGAGTGTGTTGACAAGAAGCAGGTGGAAGTGTCTCACTCTAAATCCCACGACACTCAGTTGCTGATGGAGGTTGCTGAGTCTTGGGGGACACTTCTCATGCAGCGGAAGTTCTTGCTTGAGTTTGAAGAAATTAACTTAAATTAACTTATAACTGTCTTCCTTGGGCCTTTTATTATGTTTCTAAGGTCTCAAAGATTTCAGTATTGATAATGATAGCTTATTTCTCCTCCCTTATAATAGTAAGATTTCTAGGTAAAATCATACTTAAATACACCTATTTCTGTATTATAAATGCAGATTATTTTACTTCTATTCTTGAACAGAATAAATGGTTTTATGTATCTTCTACCCTCACTACCTTCTTTCTACCTAATCAGTTTATGTTTTAAATGTTTTCAGCAATTACTTATTTACTGAAAAATTTGAGACTTTCTAATGATAATGGATTCTTCAAATTGAGAAAGTGTCATATTCACTAAATTGGATATTACTCAATATTAGCTGCTATTTTTATTACTTAATACTTTTATTTTGTTCCAGACTTAAAATTTATTCAATATTTTGTAACTTTTTTTTTTTTTGCGATACTGGGGCTTGAACTCAGGATCTTGCGCTTGCCAGGCAAGTGCTTCTTCTATTGAGCTATCTCCCTGGCCTTTTGTAATGTTTTTATATTTATAACCAAATAGTAAAGTAGATAAAACAACTAAAAAAAATGAAATCAAATCAACAATAAAAACCTTTAATATACTTTTAGTGCTATGGTCATCCACTAGGTAAATAATTATTGAATTTTTGATATAATTCAGCTATAAAAAAACCTGTAAATATAATATCATGTATGCACCTTGTATAATACCAAAACGTTATGAAAACAGTTTGTAATGTATTAATTCATTGACATTGTATGGTTAAGGTGTTTTGAAACTGTCTGATTGACATTTGTATTTTAATAAAATAAAAATAAATGGAAAAAAACCCCTTTAATATAAAGAAACTCAGAGACCTTTTATGAGAAATCTAAAGATTCAATATAATCATAGTATATATTTGTCTATGATATTTGTCTCATCTAAGAACCCTAAAGCTATGGAGCCAACCAACCAGGACCAAAACTTTTAAAATCAAAAGCTACAATAAGCCTTTCTTTGTAGATTATTTTACCAACTACTTATTATAGTAGTAGAAAGCTGAGTAGCACAGTAGACACTTTGAGTTTCCCCAGCTGTAATGCTACTCAACATTTAAATGTTGCTTAAAGTTTCACATACAATTTATGAACTTGATTTAAAAACTTGTCACAGAAATTATTTTATTCTGAAAGATTTTGTAGACTATGTGAGAATAATGGAAAACTGAACCAGTTATTTGCTTTTTCTCCAGGAAGATAATTCCTAATACAATTACAGAAGGTAAAAATATCTTATTTACTGATTATGTTTATAAATGGGAAGTGTTTTAAAAGACCCACTGCTCACAGCACTATTTCAGGGGTCACCACCCACCAAAGATAGCAGTAGCTGCAGGATCAGCAGGGCTGACATGATCTTTCATTTGAGATTGGGAGAACAATTTTTCTGGAAATAACAGCGAAAAAAGTAAAAAAGTACCAGAAATGAAGTACAAAGTTACAGATGGTTTTGCTATCTACTGTAAGTTGATTGGCACCTGAGGTCTATTAAGACATCTCTTCAAATGATGGATCTATATTCTAATGAAAAACTCAGTATACATATAAAGTACAAGTATAGATATTAGAAAAGCAGATAGAGATAGAGAGAGAGAGAGAGAGAGAGAGAGAGAGAGAGAGAGAGAGAGGAAGAAGAAGCAGAGGAGGAGGAGGAAGAGGAGGAGGGAGGGAGAGGGAGAGGCAGAGGGAGAGAGAGAGACTGAGATTGTAATCAGCACAGTCCTGGTATGTAAAAAAATTGTGTTGGCCTGACAACACAATTGTTTGGCATGCTTTGGCCTATTAATCTGGTTTTCAACTTGTATGTATGATAATTAAGTTTATCAGTTCTTATTAGTTCTTATTAGATAAATCTGATGCTGGGAAAGCAAAGAGGGATGGATGGGTACAAACGAATCGAGATGTGCTATGCATCTGTACTGAGCCCCTGAAGTGAATGGAATCTTTGTACAGTGCAAACATGAATTGATAAAAGTGAAAAAGCAAAGGATCTTAAAACCAAAACTGAAAGCGTCACCATGTTGGCCACAAAAAATCGCACTTATTTTGCAGCACTCTTCAGGCCAGGCTCCAGGTCTCCTTTGTGCTCCTCTCTCTGGCTTTTCAGTGGGTTTCTCTGAGAGCCTCCACAGTCTGAGCCTCATTTAGCGCATGCGCGGGCTGTGACTCCTCTACAGGGAGGCTCCACGTGGGAGAGGACAGGCGTCGGGGCCAGGCGCACTGTAAGGACAGAGCTCTTCATCCACTGCCATGGCCACAGAATTAAGTGAAGGGACGAGAACCACACGAGGAGCTCATCCAGCTACTGTGAGAACAAAGCAGTATTGCAAGGCTACCCTTGTGCCCCAGACAGCCTGTGCGCAAAGGAGGGTGTATCTTCTCCCACGGTCACTCTGTTGGTCACGACAGCTTCACGCTGCAGATAGTATGCCTTCAGTGTTGTGATCGCTGTCACCTTTCACTGCAGGGCTGCGGGAAGTGACTTCTGCCTGAGCACAGCAGCCAGAATAGACGGTGTGCAGTTGAGGCCTCGGAGACATCACAGATTAGTTTCTGTGTGATTTGGGACAGCGACGCGTTTTTTTGTATGTTTGAAAGTCAAGGGGCCAGGGAGATGGCTTAGTAGAATAAGTGCTTCCCTGGCAAGCGTGAGGATCTGAGTTCAATACCTGGTTCTGAAAAAAAAAAAAAAAAAAAAAAAAAAAAAAGAATGAGGGCTGGGGAGGTGGCTCAGTAGAATAAGCACTTGCCTGGCAAGCGCAAGGGCCTGAGTTCAATCTCCAGTTACACACACACACACACACACACACACACACACACAAAAGAAAGTCAACATTTACAAAACGACAAAAAGAAAAACATGTTATTGTGAGGTTCAGGAACATAATCCCCACCTTTAATTCTACAGTGTCAAATATTTTATGACAAATTATTGGCTAAATACGTGAAGAATGGAGAAAAGAATCAGCAGCATAAATCTTCATTCCTTATAAAGTGTTTCAGTCTCAGAAATATTCAAGTGTAAAACTCTGTCCAACTTAAAATTTAAAATTTAATTATCACATATGAAACCTCAGATTTGTTGTGTATGGAACATGGGAATTTCTACATGGATGGGGGATTTGATTTTTGTATTAAACTTGAAAACGATATTCTTAATAAACCAAAAATTGTGATTCAATTATATTTTTAGTATATGATATATACTAAATAATATACAAATATATTTTTAGCACCAAAAGCTGGTTTTAGCAACGTTTTCAGTTTTATCTACTATTAGTGTAGGTGTATGATTGGATTTGAAGAACTGGTCTTGATCGTTTGTGATAGCATTATCCCTGCCCCATTGTCAAACTCTGCTTTCATTTCCTCTTTGTCTTCTTTTGCTCTTCTACTTAGGGTTTTCTTTCTTTTTATATTTATGTCTTCTCATATTTAGGATTTCTCATATTTAGGGTTCCTCAAGGACTGAAACTGGTAATAGTTTTCCAGTATGGTGAAAGCATTTGCATGTGCTGTTGCAGCCCTTCCACAGGATCACTTACTTACACTTCTAAATGTACCTGCTTATGTTCTTTGAGACAGAAGTCCCTGTGCTTGTCTGTAGGTCAGTGGCTCATGGTTGCTCTTTCAAATACTCAGAAGATGTCCTGAGGCTAGTACTCTGCATGGAAGAAGCATACTGCTAGCTTAATGCTCTGCATCTGCTCTTTCCATTTCAACTAAGAAAAGGAAGTTGACTGACTGTGTTTGCCCACTTTGGTTGTAGATTATTGTGTAGAGGATGCAAAAATGAGATTATTAATATTCATGAGTCTTTCCCTAATGCCTCATTTTTATTTTAAAGAGAAAATAGACAAAAAGATACAGGATTTAGAAATAAGATAATAGGAAATTAACAATGATTGCATATTGTTATCTTCAAAATACTTGTTCAGCTTACTAGATATAGGCAGGTAAAACTGATCAACAATATAAGCACTAACAGATCTTTTCAATGAGATCATAGAAATTAGTAGTACAACTATCTTAACTAATATATATATATATATTATATACATACATATATATAACTAATATATATATATATACATACATATATATACCCTTCTTCTTTCCTCCATTCCACTTGTTCTTTCCTTTTGAATAATTTCTTTCCCTTTTATAATGTCTATTGTACTCTTCAGATCTTACTCTTCAGTTTGTCATATTGGAGAGAAAATATGACATTTACACATGTGAATCGGATATATTTCACTTATCAGTATAGTCTCTAGTTGTATCCATTTACCTATAAAATCCTTGCGTTTATCTTTATTTGTAGCTGAGTAGTATTTCATTGTCTAAAAATATGTGTCTTTTATCCATTCCTCAATTGATTGGCATTTGGATTGTTTCCAAGATTTAGCTTGAGAAATCATGCTGCTATAAACACGTCTGCATATATATATATCACTGTTGTGTGATGCTTTCAAATCATTTTGGAAGATACCAAGAAGGGGAATATTTGGGCCAAATGGGACCTCTGGCACTAGATTTTTGAGGACTCTCCACACCGATTTCCAATGTTGCACCGGTGTATACTACAATAAACAGTAGAAAAGTGTTCCTTTTTCCCTAGAGTCTCACACCAGCATTTATTATTGTTTAATTTTTTGATGATAGACATTATTTCAGGTGTGAGATGGAATATCAGTGTTGTTTTAATTTGTATTTCTCAAATGATCAATGATGTTGAATATTTTTTCACATATTTATTTGACATTTGTATTTCTTCATCTGAGAAGTGTGTATTCTTCTCAGATATCTATTTCTGCATTAGGTCTTTGGATTTTGGGAGCTTGATATTTTTAAATCTTAATATGTTCTAGATAGATGTCCTTTGTCTAAGAGACAGTCAGCTATTATTTATTCCCAATATATGGGTTTTCTTTTCACTACTTTGGTAACTTCTGTACAAAACTTTTTTTTTTTTTTTTTGTCTTTTTGAGACAAGGTCTCACTATGCAGTTCAGGCTGGCCTTAAGCTCACTTTGTAGCTCAGGCTGGTCTCGAACTCACAACAATCCTCCTGCCTCAGCCTCCCGAGTGCTGGGATTGCAGGCATGTGCCACCACGCCCGGCTTAAAACTTTTTAATAAAATGAGATCTCAGCTTTTTATTCTTTGAAATGTATTCTGTGCAGTTTGCATCTTGATTATAAAGTCTCTACCTCCTCCTATGTCTTCAAGATTTCTATCTGCTTCCTCTTTTGATAGATTTAGTGTTTCTGCTTTAATATATAGATCTTTGATCTATTTTGACTTTAGTTTCATGCATGGTGATAGACATGGGTCTAGTTTTAGTGTTCAGTATATGTGGAAAGCCAGTTTTTCCAGCACCACTTATAAAAAGGCTCTTTATTTCAGTGAATACATTTGGCCCTTCTATTGGCCGTGACTCATCCACATGGATGACACAGACAAAGGAACTACAGAATAATGTACAGGACTACAAGATAAACCCTGAGAAGACTTCAATGACCACATAGGAAATATAAAGTTCATGTGTTGGTATATAAGTTTTGATCTACCTAGGTCTTAACCATCCAGCAGAAAAGTATAAAAGTATAAAAATGAAGAATACAT
>PVKA01040240.1:0-18906 GCA_004027165.1 Ctenomys sociabilis | reverse complement strand
TTTTTGATGAAGTCTCTGTGTCCAGGGGCATCAATGATGGTCACATAATACTTGCTGGTCTCAAATTTCCACAGGGAGATGTCAATGGTGATACCACGCTCTCGCTCGGCTTTCAGCTTGTCTAACACCCAGGCATACTTGAAGGAACCCTTCCCCATCTCAGCAGCCTCCTTCTCAAATTTTTCAATGGTCCTTTTGTTGATGCCACCACATTTGTAGATCAGATGGCCGGTGGTGGTGGACTTGCCAGAGTCCACGTGTCCGATGACGACGATATTAATGTGAGTCTTTTCCTTTCCCATGTTGGCTTGGATTTAGTGGTGGCTTTCAGTACACCTATGCTCTCGCGGCAAACCCGTTGCGAAAAAGCTGTATTCTTTTATTATCTTTTAGAAAAACAAACTTACTTGAGAGAGAGTATAGCAGTAATTGATATGACATTAGAAGCAGTACGCATTTAGAAGACCAGAATGACAGGCACTCCAAGCATCGCCCTGGTATTACACATTATTGCTATCCTCAGTGCAGTTGCTTAGTTCACAGGTATCAGCATATATAGTTAGTCAGGATAAGAATGCTACCAATTAATTCTAGTTCAAAAACCTGATGCACATTCTCAGGACCACTGCCCAGGACCATCCTGTGTATATAAATGTATGGTTTTGCCCCTGCCACATTAACTAGCTTTTCTGCTTGCCCTCTCTTCATTGTTTGATGCTTCAGTTCTCACTCCATTTAGTTGTTTTATAACTTTCAGTTTTTATTTCTTGTGAGTTCTTACACTAGAGAGATTCTACAATATTTACATATGTGGCTCTGGTTTATTTCACTTACAAGTATATCTTCAAATAGCATCCACTTATGTATGAAGGGTTCAAGTTCATCATTTTTTATAGCTGAGTAATAGTCCATTGTATAAAAATACATCTTTTTCATCCATTCCTCAGATGATGGGCATTTTAATTGCTGCTAAGATTGGGCTGTAATAAACTGTGCTGTGATAAAAATAGGTGCACAGGGCCGGGGAGATGGATCAGTGGAATAAGCGCTTCCCTGGTAAGCGCAAAGGCCTGAGTTCAATCCTTGGTTCCGCAAAAAAAAAAAAAAAATAGGTGCACATATATCACTATGATATGATGTTTTCAGTTCTTTTTGGGAAAATTCCCAGTAGGGGGATAGCTGGTTTGAATAGGATGTCCAGTCCTAGTTTTCTAAGGAATCTCCACAGTGATTTCCATAATAGTTGTACCAGTCTACATTCACAACAGCAGCGGACAAGGGTTATTTTTTTCCACCACAGCCTCTCCAACATTTTTTGTTGGTTGATTTCTTTATCATAGCCATTCTTTCTGGGGTGAGAGGGTATCTCAGTGTTGTTATAATTTGCATTTCATAGATGGCTAGTGATGTAGAGCATTTTTCATTTATTTATTCGCTTCTAGAATTTCTTCCTCTGAGATTTGTATATTCAATTCCGATGCCCATTTCTGGATTGGGTCTTTAAATTTTGGGGCCCTATTGGTTTTTAGTTCTTTATAACTTCTAGAGAGCAGCCCTTTATCTGAGTGCTTATGAGTTCACACTTTTTCCAAATTTGTGGGTTGTCTTTTCACTTTGTTGGTAATTTCTTTTGACTTCTCAATAAGAGGAGGTCCCGGTTAATTCTTTCAACTGTTACCCATGCAATTTGATTTTTGTTCATGAACATTTTGCCTGCCCCTATCTCTTCAAGAGTTCCTCAGCTGGGGAGATAGCTCAGTAGAATAAGTGCTTGTCTGGCACTTGCAAGGGCCTGATTTCAAGCCCTGTTTCCACCAAAAAAATAAGTACATTGGGGGGGCCAGGGAGATGGTCAGTAGAATAAGTGCTTCCCTGGCAAGTGCAAGGCCTGAGTTTGATCCCTGGTTGCACAACAACAACAAAAAAAAGAGTTCCTCCTACTTACTTTTCCAGGAGATGTAGTGTTTCTGTTTTAATGTTTAGATCTTTAATCCATTTTGATTTTAGTTTTGTGCATGGTGATAGACCTGGGTCCAGTTTTAGTTTTTCGCTTGTAGAGAACCAGTCTTTCCTGAACCATTTGTGAAAGATGCTATCTTTCTTCCACTAAGCATGTTTGCCCTCTTTATCAAAGATAAGGTGGCTGAGTATGTTTGTAGAGGCTTCTCCACCTTCTAATCTGTTACATTAATCTTCAGGTCTATTTTGTTGACAGTACCATATTGATTTTATCACAGTAGCTTTGTAGTATAATTTCAAGTCAGGAAATATAATGCCTCCTGCCTTGTCTTTGTTGGCCAGGATTGCCTTTGGTATTTTAGGTCTTTTCTGTTTCCAAGTAAATTTTAGGAACAATTTCTGTAGGTCTGAGAGGTATGATGGTGGCAGTTTGATAGGGACTGAATTAAATTTGTACAGCAGTTTTGGGAGTATGGCCATCTTCATGATGTTGGTTCTTCCTATCCAGAAGCAAGGAATGTCTTTCTATTTTCTGAAATCTTCTACAATCTCTTTTTTCAGAGTACTGTAATTTTCATTGAATAGATCTTTGACTTCTTTAGTTATATTAATTCCTAAATATTTCATTTTCCATAGTAGTATTTTAAAAGGTATTGTTTCTCTTAATTTCTCTCTCAGTGTGCTTGTTATCTGTGTAGAGGAATGCTATTGACTTTTGGGTACTGACTTTGTATCCTGCTATGCTACTGAATTTGTGTATTAATTCTATTAGCTTCTTGGTTGAGTTTTTTTGGGTCTTACAGGTAGAGTATCATTTCATCTGAAAATGATGATAGTTTAACTTCTTCTTTACATATTCTTATGCCTTTTATTTGTCTCTCTTGTCTAATGACTCTAGCTCATGATTCCAGAACTATATTGAATAAGAGTGGTAATAGAGAACATTCTTGTCTTGTACCAGATCTGAGAGGAAAAGATTTCAGTTTTCCCCATTTAGAATTATGTTAGCCATTGGGCTGTCATAGATGGCTTCTATCAGATTGAGGTAGAGGCCATCTATTCCAATTTTCTGTAGGACTTTGAACATGAATGAGTGTTGGACTTCGTCATAGGACTTGTCTGCCTCATTTGAGATGATGATGTGTGTTTTGGATTTGTCTCTCTTGATGTAGTGTGTTACATTTATAGATTTGCATATGTTAAGCTATTCTTACATCCCTCAGATGAGTCCTACCTGGTCATGGTGTATCATCTTCTTGACGATTTGCTGTATTCTATTGGCTAGCATTTTATTGAGGATCATCCGTGTTCATGAGGGAGATTGGGCCAGTGGTTCTCTTTTTCAGTTGCATCTTTCCCTGGTTTTGGTATTGTTCTAATACTTGCCTCCAGGAATGATTTTGGGAGAATTGTTTCCTTTTCAATTTCATCAAAGAGTTTGAGGAGTATTGGGGTTATATTTTCTGTAAATTTCCTATAAAATTTAGCTGTAAATCCATCACAACCTGGACTTTTCTTTGCCAAAAAACATTAAGTCACCAGTATTAATCTGTTCATAGCTATCATGCAATTTGTACATAAAAATATTTTCCTACATGCTATTACCACGCTTGTATATACAGTTAAAACCAAGTCCCTTATCTCTAGAATTCTTTGATTAATTTGGAATTATTAGTTGGCATAATAGATGAAGCTGTCTTAGTATGTAATAAAAACCAGTTGATTTGCCTATCACAATAGATCAGTCATACTTACAAACACGATTCAACTTAAGAAGCTTAGTTGATACCTATGACTTTATGAATGTCACTATAATAAGACCCATTTTGGTGTCACCACATTGCCATATAACAAAGTCTTCCTTGGGGACTAATCAAGAAACATAAACAGGGAGCTGTCCATCAAAATATTACTTTGGATGTAGATGCTATTTAGAGAAAGGTATTCATAATATTACAGCAGACAGCCACTTCTGATGCAAAGATTAAAGACTGGGAAAAGTTTGCTGATGCCATAGAGCAGTTGTTTCATTTGCATGTCTCAAAGCTCACTTTTGCTTTTATATTGGAATTAATGTTCTCATTCTCTTGTTTATAATAATTCTCATTAAAGAGTGTCATGGAGGATTTTCAGCCTGAGAGGAGCTAAGGGCTATGCAGCCATGAATGGCACTGCTCCAGCTTCTTCAAAACAAAGAAGGGGAACTGTGGAGGACTACCTGAGCAGCTCTCCTGGAAAGAAGAGCAATTGTATCCATTGTGTCTGAGTCTGATCTTACATTCTTATACTGATATGTACAGAGCTGGCTAGGACTTCTCTTTATCCTTTCAGTTGGCCTTAAGCAATGTATATTGTTCTGAGATGCTTTTAGAAATGTTTAAAGGTGGCTCCAGTGTTTCTCTTATAACCTAACCTGCTGCTCTTCAATATGAGCCTCATTGAGACAGGAGGAAGAGCTAAAGCTCCAAGCTGTATGCTGGGATCCAGCCAGGGGATAGAGTCTATGACTTCCTGGTGCTTGAAAGATTACACATCAGAGCTGAAGTACCAGATACCAAAATATTACAACCTATTTCAATACAACAATGCAAATCACTTTTTCTGCGTATACTTTTCTTTATATCACAGAGGTAAATACAGGCCTCCTACCTAGCCCTGCTCTCAGTACTCATTAACTTCCTACAATTCTCAGTCAATCCTCCTTAAGCCACTCCTACTTTGTGACTGAATAAAGCCCAGGTTTGCCCCTGGGTGGAGGCATTTGTTCCAGGTAGCCATCACCATGGCTGGGTTAGGATACCTTGGCTACCCATAATTATAAAGATGCCTTAGTGTCTTTCTTTATTTTTGCCATGGGTTGCACCAGGAGTGGTAGGTTAATTTTGGTGTGATTCCAAAAACGTATCTTGGGGATTACAAATAGAAGTTTGCTGGACTGAGAGGACGACCAAAAAATGCTCACTACAATTGGTGCTCAACAAGGCCAGAACACACTACCTGCTCAACACAACAACCACTAACAAAATCACATGTGCATGATCTCCTGGACCTTATGTGAACAATTTAGAGGTAAGCAGAGTATTTACTAAATGGTGCTCAGCCACAAGTAGGAAATAGGAATGTACTCTTCTAGATTAACAATGGGGCAAGCTCAGTCTTTATCCACACAAGAGAAAGAATTTACTCTATTATTTAAGAAACTATTGAAAAATGCAGGTATTAAGGTGCCATCTAAGCAAGTTTTTAGATTATTCCAGGAGATAGCTATATTTTACCCTTATTTTCCCAAAGCCTGGATCTCAGGGTTTGGGATGAAATAGGTGAAAGCTTGTATGTAACCAAAACTCAAAAAAAGAAGAATTCACCCACAAACTATAACCGCGTGTGACCTGGTGAAGGGGAGCCACCTCCTCCTGAGGGTGTAACAGGCCTGAAGAAATGCAGATCAGCCACAGTTTACCATCAGAGAACACTGCTTGTGCTAACAAAATGCCTACGAATAAGGTAATTGACAGAGAAAAGGACTGAGGTAAGCAGAAGAAAAGAAGCCGATCACCCCCAAGGTAACCAAATAGGCTGCAGGAGAAAAAGCTTGTTTAAAAAGTGAAAAATAGGAGCCGCATAGTTCAATCCCCGTTTCTGCAAAAAGAAAAAGAAAGAGCAATCATAAATAGTGAAAACAGTTCCGAAAATTTAGTTTTGAAAGATATTCATAAAGAGATGGAAAACTTCCAATTTATGCACACACTCAGCTTCATTCTCCACACCCGGTTGGGAAGATAACACCTGGAGACTGTGCTTCCCACTCTTCCTTTCTCCCCCATGCCAGGTTCAGTTTGGTAACAGTCCCCCTCGTCCCCCACTCGCAAAAAAAAAAAAAAAAAAAAAAAGCCATAAGTTCAGTGAGATGAAGAAGGCTTTGATTACAAGCACCATTGCTTAAGTAAAATTGATTAAGTCCAGGACCAAATGAGAAAATGACTCATGTAGAAAAGCTTTCGATAGTAGTGTTGATACAGGGCAGTAAAACTCCCGACCTGACCTGGATGAGTTCTTGTTCTCTAAAACGAAAGTATGAATTTTAGGAACAAATGAAGGTTAAGGGTAAAACTTTCTTGGAAAGAAAAGCTTCTGTCGGAGAGGGACATAAGGAGGACCCGAGCGGGTTGCCCGGAGAAGCTATCTCTTTTAGGGACTTTTATAGTGTAAAACCATGCAGGGCTAAGGTGGACAGAATGGGAACTCGCTTAGGTAGACAAAAGGTGGGACAAAACTATGATCAACCAATGGAATTGCAAGCACCATTCCTCAGGTAAAGTTGATTACGCCCAGAACCAAATGGGGAAGCAAGTCAGGGAGTAAATGGGCATGAATACGGGGACAGAGTTTCTTCCTGTTGGGGGTTGGATTATGGGACAGGGTCTCTTCCCACTGGGAGTCGGGCTAGTGACTCACTTGGGTCTTTCCGGGTGATTCTATTTAGAATCTCAATCCCAGGTGCTACTCTCAGCATCTGTTTGGCCTTTAGGTCTGGTTCACAGCAGGGGCATCCTCCCTCCAATAGTTGTTTTTCTCTTCTGTGTTTTCTCCTTCCAGGGCCTGGCCCTGTCCAACTGCCTGTCATATTTCTATCTAATTTGGCTACCTGTAATAGGGTCACAATCAAAATGAAAAGATTCATAAAGCTTTTTGTCTATCCTTTTAAATTTAGGTTAGGTTGTGGGGGATTCAAATGAAAAACTCTGAATGAATAAATTCCAGGATAGAAAAGGAGAAAGCTGTGGTGCAAAACATACTGAGCAGTAAGCATGTCTATAGAATGGACAAAGTTAACAGCAAGATGTGAAATTTATAGAATACATTAAAAAACAAGGAAGGGGAAAATTGATGCAAAGAGGAAAACAAGAGAAATAACAAAGGTAGGAAATTTTACAAGGGGGATGAGGAAAAAATACTGAAATTAAGCACAAAAACAGAATAGAAGCATTGCTGAAGGTCAAAGAAATATCATTCACCACTCAGGAGATTAGTGATGATAACAGCAAAGAAGGAAAGCAGAAAATCACTGAACAGAAGAACTTTAAAGTCCCGAAAACTGCATTCAGTCTCACAACAAAAAATTTCAAGAATAGCAAACATGAATTTAAAGAACCAAAAAGTAGAGAAGTAAAAGGAAATTTTTCTGTTACCTCAAACTTGCAGTTGGGATATGGGATCCAAATTTAATGGTCATGTCCAATTCAAGCCTGACTCTGCTATCCATGACACCAAGCATACAATGCCCAAATGAGTGCCAGGAAAACACCAGCAAGGAAGCAATAGCAATACAGTGAGGCGCTCATTCTAAGATATGAAGATCCACGAAAATTCATGATGAGCCAGTCCTTTGCACGTGAACTTGAGGCCAGAAGTTGTTGAGCTTATAACACTCCTGAAATTGGTCTTTTCCAGGGTTTGCATTGCAAAGCTTAGAACGACTGATAACAGCTGCTGTTGCTAACAACTCCATTTTTTCAACTGGTGTGAAATCCTCACCACAGATGTCCATGCTTTTATTTTGATTAGCCTGTGAGCAAACCTCTATAGGAACCTGCAGATGGCAGTGCATCAGCGGTGAGTCAGAAAACTTATTACACCAACTTGTGAGTCCTACCAAGAGGAGGTACAGGGGCCAGGGAGATGGCTCAGTGGAATAAGCACTTCCTTGGCAAGCACAGTGGCTTGAGTTCAATCCCCAGTTCAGCAAAAAAAAAAAAAAAAAAAAAATAGAGGAGGTACAAATGGTTAAGTGCAAATAGGAATTAAGGTGTCTACAGTCCAGGGAGTCTTCTGGACAGTGAAGTAGTTATCCTAGGTCTGAAAATCACTCATATATGATATAAGCCCATGCATCTCTGCACGATTTGTGTACTTTTCATTTGCTGTTGTGTATATGTTCATCCACACAGTGGCTTGTCAGTGTAAAACATATGCAAAACATATGTTCTCTCATATGCTCTGCAGTGATTTGTAATGTATTGCCTCATTCCTGATACTATGCCCTGTAATGGTATAAGCATTGTGGGGAGGTTATGGCCAGGAAAGGAGAAAACAATTAACAAAATGCTGCTCCCTAGTTTATTGTTCAATCAGTCATGTGGAAAAGATTTTAAAAGACTTAAGCAACCTGTACAGCACTTATGGGTAATTAATAGAGCTTGTGAAGACATGAAATAAAAAATCATTTACAATCGCCCCATCACTTAAAGTCAGACATAACTTGTGCTTTTGTTCAAAGCTTTCTTCAAAAGTTACTCCCAAAATCTACTGTGCTACCAAAGTGAAAAATAAGCTAGAGTCATCTGTAGAAAATAGTTACGGAATGGCACATTGAGACCATTCTGTAACTGAGATAAATCAGACACATATATGTAGACAGACCTCTACAAAATATGGTAAATATTCAAAAAATATCCCTCATAAATATTTTACTGCTTTTCTTTTTATGGCCGGGTCAGCTCGGCCTGGGCTGAGGATGGCACAGCGTGCGGCGCAGCAGTGGTCCCTGTGCCTGCCTGAGCCTGCCTGAGCCGCGTTTTAGACTGCTGAGCTCTCACTGGCCCTTATTATTCCTTTATTTTTATTTTTTTATTTTTTGCAGAACTAGGGATTGAACTCAGTCCCTTATGCTTGCCAGGGAAGTGCTTATTCCACTGAGCTATCTCCCCAGCCCCTACTCTTTTATTGACACATCAAATGACTAATACAAGTTATTTATGACATCTGTAATAACACTGTATTCACAAAACTGAGCTGATGACTTTCCAGACAATTATTAGTGTTGCCAATGGTGACTAACTTTACTTTGATCAAAGTTTGCATTGAGACTGCTGCACATACATTGTCACTGTCTTTCTTAAAGGCAGGCAGTGTAATAGATTTTTGTGACACAAAATATCTTTTAGGTAGTACAAGTAAAAATATTAAAATATCTGAACAATGTTTTATTTCCACAATTATGCTTTCATTTTCTTGGAAATTTTATTTCTCTGTCCTTTCCCTTATATAAGAAATATAATTATAAATAAACAACATGAGATTACGGCTGGGGAAATAGCTCAACAGAATAAGTGCCTGCCTGGCAAGTGCAGGATCCTGAGTTCAATCCCTGGTACCACACCAAAAAAAAAACCTTGTGATTAGGCATATAGCTCAGCAGAATGGCCCTTGCCTGGCAAATATAAGGTCCTCAGTTCAATTCCCATGTTAAAAAAAAAAGGACCTTGATAAAATATAATAGAAATTTGGATATTAATATCTGTCCATTAAGAATAGTATTGAGAGACAACAGGCAGAGCATAGTTATAAAATGAATTATATGTGTTATGTGCATGGATCAGATTCACATGAGGAATTCAAGCATTACATAGGACAAACTGATAGGTTCTGGCCCAAGTATCAGTTGCTGAATTATTATGGTGGTCATTTAATATGACTAAAGCTCTTAAAACAACAGCTCATTTTCCGAAAGACCACCTTCCCCTTCTCCAACCCAGCCCAGTGTCAATTAAATTTCACCTTTTAGGAAAGACCCTGTCCCAGTTACTCTTCTCTCTTTGCTGGGACAAATACCCAACACCCAAAATGAAGGAAGGAAAGGTTCATTTAGCTCACAGTTACTGGAGGTTTCAGTCCATACTCGGCTGGCTCCAAGGCAGAGGGGCACAGGGCAGAGGAAAGCAGTTCATGGCAGCCGAACAGCAGAATAACAAAGAGCAATCGCTAAAGACAGTCTTTCTCTCTAATATTACATGCAGGCTCTCTGCCCCAGATTGGGGGAAGTACTCACACCCATAATCCCAGCAATACTAAGACCCATAATCCCAGCCTTGGATCACACATAATCCCAGTGGATCATGAGTTAATCACAAGCTTTAGAAGTCCCCACCCCATGACTACATGAGGTTTTGAGGGTACAACTAAACACAAACCATAACAGACCCCAGTCAATTCCTCAGATATTTCTAAATGTCTTCCTCAAACTCCACCCCTAAAAAGATTCATAAAAGCCTCACGTTTCTTTGTCTCAGCCCCAAGGGTCTAACTGCCCCATCTACCCTGGATCCTCTCCATGTCTTTGGAGTTAATAAAGACTTCTTCATCTTTCCTGTCTCTTTACTGTGCTATGGAAAAACCTGTCCCAAACTTGCTACAGAAATGGGGCTGCAGAAAGCAAATGTGGGAAACTTAGCAAAAGGATAATAGGTAATAAATTCAAATTAAGCAAATTTTGTATTTAATAACTGGGTAGCATCCAGCATGAACATTAGGTTCATTGATGATAGACACATAAAAATAGGCTAGAAAAATAAAAATGGGAAAACTTTACATGATTTTATTGTTCATGTTTTCATTGCATAATGAATACATTCCATGTGTGCAGTTGATGCATCTATCTAAGATGTCTTATTTTCAGTGTCTTCTCCCAACTCTTTCATCTTCCCTCCTCTCATATCTTTATTAATTTTGTAAACCATGTATCTCAATATTTTTCATTATCTCTTTCATAGTATCTTTATATTTATTTAGAAACGATCATGTTAAATAAATGTGCGATATTTAAAATTTATGTCCTATTTATTTCACAGAACTGTATCAAAAGATCAACCTATTTTCTTAAGAATCTCTCAGATTTATTTGATGTTACTGTCATATCACACTGGTAACTTTTCCTAAGGATTACATAGGCGGTGGCTGAAAATGAATTTAAGATGTGAACAGGAGAGTGGCTTCCTAATAAAAGATCAACATGGCGGCTACTGTTTGGAATTCCAGAAAATCCTGAGCTCCTGGGCTTGTTCGTAGACCAGGAAGGTTACTATTGTCTTACTTTAAAAGTCCTGGAAGTGTTTGCTACTACTATGTAAGAGTTTACATCAGTGCATTTTTCTCTTCAGGGGAGTGGTGTGGAGTGAAGCTGTATTACATCCACTGATACTACAATGTAGGAAGATTGTCCAGTTCTCATAGATTGAATTGACTGCTTACATTTTTTGTTATATTTTTCTGAACAATATAATAGTTATTTACAGTACATGTTGTAATGAAAGTGATTCTTAGTTGATTTTTCTACATTCATAACAATAAAAAGCCATATTTTTGTGTTGTTTACAAGTCTGCTTTTCCTTATTTTTTGGATACTTTCCTTTTTTGATACCAGGTTTTGAACTCAGTACCTTGTGCTTGCCAGAGGGATGCTTTTGCCAGTGAGCTATCTCCCTGTTGCATCTCCTTATATTTTAAAGAGAATACAAAATAGAAAAAAAAAAAATTAGAACCAATAAAACATTTCACCAAACAATATAACATGATATTGAACATTGATTTTATTTATTCATTTGAATGAAAAAAAATTATAAAATGGCAATGAAGCAGTTTGAAACAGATTAGTAGGACAATTATAATAATTAATACATTGCATATTGTTTTCTTCATATTACTTATTCACAGAATAAGATGTAGACCTGATACTTTGTCTAAACAATATTTGTACAAACCTTTCTTCTTAATGAACTAAGGGAAAGTAGCTGTGTATCTATCCTGTCTTATATATACATATGAATATATATATATATATATATACATATATATGTATTTTTTTCACAACAAAATGGTCCTTTATTAATGTTCCCCTTCTCTTGCTTTGTTTTGTTTTGTCAGAGATGGGTGTTCTCTTGAAGGTAGAGAAGCTGTATTTGGAGCAGTATTTAAAGGACTTTTTCATATTTGATGGTACACCAAAGATTGTAGGTACTTCAATTCAGAAAAATAACAAAATACAGCCCAATAATAGTAGTGAGTTATCAGCACAACCAGCAATTGTCCAACATTTTGTCTTGAGCCTTTTACACCTCAGCATATTAATATAGCTTTCCTTTATATACCTTATGGTGACACTTTTCTGCTGGATGATTGGGACCAAGTTAAAGCAAGACCTTTGTAATAAAATTTAACTTTTGCTCTGAAAAGGTCGGTCAAATCCCCTCAGGATTTACTTTGAAACCTTGTATTGCACTTTGTGGATCTTTTGTCAGTGTCAGTCATCTGGATGAGTCATGTCCATTGCTTTACCAATTTGCTCTCTGGGAAAGCCTGAGAGAATTGTTTTCTCTGTATGACTCTTCTTAGGCACACTCTACATTGTTGATCACTTTCATCTGTGGTGCCGTAATCTCCTTAATGAGAGAATTGGGACACCGTGTAGTTGCAGGATGTCACAGCAGAGATTCTCTTATGTCCTGAGTCTTCACTGACTTTGAAGGGCCTGGGCCAAAATATTGGCTCTCTTTTCAGCCCATTTATCTCTCTGATTTTTGCTGTGCAAACTTTGGTTGTTAAACATCCATAAAAAAGTGAAATTATCCCGTAACAGAAGCAGTTGGGCATAACAGCACTACCCGTCTGAATAGCTCATACCTTAGACATAAAATGGAACTTCAACTTTCCAATAACCATGGATATTCTGAAATTTAAGTGAATACTAAAAAAATGATTACACATTTTTAACGTAGAAATTTAGAAATCAAACAATATACAACATTGTAGCAGGACAATCCTATGACATTTTGGTTTTGTTGTCTCATTTTTATTTTTTATAAACATTTACTTTAAACAGAAGATGGTAATAAGTAATACAATCATAGAAATAGTACACATATAGAAGATGAAAATAACAAGTATTTTAAGCATTGATTTAGTATTACGCTTTTCTGTCCTCTGTGTAGTTACTTAGTACACAGTTATCAGCATATAGACTTAGGATAAGAATTCTACCCATTAAGTGCTGTCCTAAAAAATCTGATGGGAATTCTTAGAGCCATTGCCTTAACCATCTTATTTATGCAAATGTATGGTTTTGCCCCTACCATGTTTCCTAACTTACCACCTTTCTCTCTCTTCATTCTTCTCTTTTTGTCTGTGTTATACCTATAAATTTTTATTTCTTCTTTTGAGTTCTTACACTAGGGAGACAATACAGTATTTAAAATGTGTGTCTGGTTTATTTGATTTATGAGTATTGCTTCAAGGTTCATCCACTTACCTACGAAGGCTTTGAATTTGTTTTCTTTAGAGCTGAGTAATACTCCATTGTATAAAAACACCACATCTTTTTCACCCATTCCTCAGGTGATGTGCATTTTGGTTGTTTCTAAGATTCGGCTATCACAAATTGGGTTTCTATAAACATAGGCCGACATATATCACTATGATACATGTTTTGAGTTTTTTTGGTAAATTCCCAGAAGGAGGACACCTCGATTGAATGAGAATTCCAGTCCTAATTTTCTGAGGAGTCACCACACTGATTTCCACAATGGTTACACCAGTCTACATTCCTACAAGTGGTGGAAAGGGATTTCTTTTCTCCCACAGCCTCCCCAACATTTGTTTGTTGATTTCTGCATGAGAACCCTTCTTTCTGGGGTGAGATGGTATCTCTCTTTTTTTTCCTTTCTTTTTTTTTTTTTTTTTTTTTTTTTTTTTTTTTTTTTTTTTTTTTTTTTTTGTATTTTAGGCAAGAGTCTGCAGGGTATTCAGTACTAGATCAGAATCGTAGTGATTCTCCTATTTACAGTCTCCTAAGTGCTGGAGTTACAGCTACAAGCCACCACGCTTAGTTTCAATTGCCAACTCAGTGTGCCGCTGGCCAGGGCTGGCACGGTAGGCCCAGGAATCGAATCCCAGCCCCTGTGCCTGCTTACAGGTGTTTTAATCTGCTGAGCTGTTTGGCCAGCCCTAGGTGGAGTCTCAGTGTTGTTTAAGTTTGCATTTCCCAAATGGCTAGTGATGTGGAGCATTTTTTCGTGCATTATGAGCCTCTGAGAAGCATGTGTTCATCACAGATGCCCATTTTTGGATTGGGTCTTTAAAAGTTGGAGCCCTGATGATTTTTAGTTCTTTATAAATTCTACATAAAAGACCTTTGAGTGCTTCTTAGTTAAGAATTGTTTCCATATTTGTTGGTTGCCTTTTAACACTGTTAGTGATTTCTTTTGACGTGCAAAAACTTCTCAAAAAGACAAGGTTCCAGTTGTTAATTCTTTTAAGTATTTTCTCTGCAGTTTGATTTTTGGTCATGAATGTTTGCATAAACTGTATCTTCAGGATTTTCACCTACCTTCTCTTCCAAGGGATTTAGTGTTTCTGTTTTAATGTTTAGATCTTTAATCCATTTTTATTTTAGTTTAGTGCATGGTGATATGTAGGAGACACTTCCTGGTCCTCGTCTCAGCCCAACAAACCAATATTTGTAATCCCAAAGTTACGTTATTGGAATCCCATCAAGTTGATTCCAATCTACCACTTTCCATGTAGCGCATGGTGAAAATGAGGACACTAAATTATATTTTTAATCATCAGGGAGTCAAGGGGCTCTAGGTCCAGCCCCAAAGATGGCTTCCTGGAACCAAGAGAGCGACCCAGGGCCTCACCCGGTTTTTATTCAGTGAGGGAGTGGCTTGAGGACTGAGAATTGTGGGAAGTAGGTGACTACTGTGAGCTGAGCTAGGTGTGGGGCCTACATTTACCTCTGCCATATGCAGAGAGGATATGCAAAGAGAGAGTAATCTGTATTATATAGTATTTAATGTTTTCGGAAGTCTAGTGCTTCAGCTTTGATGTAGTCTTTCAAGCCCCAGGAAGTCATAGCCTCTATCTCGAGGCTCGATCCCAACTGACAACGCAGAGCATTAGCTCTACCGTCCTGTCTCCACCCGGCTCACGTTAAGGAGCAGCAGGCTTACCAGGGAAACACGCATGCCACCTTCAAAGACTATCACCAGCACCTCAGCTAGACCAATACACATTGCTTAAGGCCAATTGAAAGATAAACAGACGTCCTAGCCAGCTCTGTACATAACAATATGAGGAAATAGGATCAGACTCAGTCAAAATGGAGACAGTCGCTTTTCTTTCAAGGAGAGTTGCTCAGGTGGTCCCCCACAATGATAGACTCAGCTCAAGTTTTGCTTTTCAGCATGTAGTAAGCCAGTTTATCCAGCACTATTTATTAAAGAGGCTTTTCTTCCAGTAAACATGTCTGACCCCTATGTCAAACATAAGATGGCTCATTGTATTTGTTGTTGTGTCTGACCATTATTCCTCAGGTCAATTTTTTGCCAATACCATACTGATTTTCTCACACTAACTTTGTACTACAGTTTCAAGTCAGGTATTGTAATGCCTCCTGCCTTGCCTTTGTTGCCTAGGATTGCCTTTGCTTTGCCAGGTCTTTTCTTTCTCCAAACAAATTTTAGAAATGATTTCTCTAGGTCTATGAGGTATGTTGGTGGTATTTTGATAGGGATTGCATGCAATCTGTGTAACAATTTCGGGAGTATGGCCATTTTCACAATGTTGTTTCTTCCTATCCAGGAGCAGGGAATATCTTTCCATTGTCTGAAATCTTCTCTAATCTCTTTTTTTCAGAGCACTGTGATCTGTTTCTTTTTCTCTAGTGCCTTTCAGTATATTGTTCTTGGGCTGGATTTCTGGGATCTTGACTATTATATGTCTTGGTGTGTTTTTAATTGGGTTGATGTTCTTTGAAGTTCTGTATGCTTCTGTTTCCTGAATGTCAGATTGTTTCCTCATATTTGGGAAGTTTTCTGCTATTGCTTCTGCCCATGTTCTTTTCATATCATTTGTATTGACTCCTTTCTCATCGATGCCGATTAGTCTCATGCTGTTCATCTTTGCACTGTCTTGCAGGTGATGGATTATTCTTTCCCTGCATCCCAGTTGTTTTCAAGAGATCTTTTCTTACCTTTCACTAGCTGCAGTGGCATCTTCAAGATCTGAAACTGTATCTTCACTTTCACTCAAATGGTTTTGCAAGCTTGTGATTGAGATTTTAAGTTCCTCTATATCTCTTTGACTTTGTTTCATATGCTCTATTTCTTTCCTATATTGCTCACTGAAGGATTCTATCGTTTTTCTACTTTCCCCTATTTTTTAATCAGTGTCTTCTTGAGAACCAGTTATTAATTCTTTCATTAAACTTATCCTTTCTTTTTTACTTCAGAGATTATTTCTAATCTGATTTCCTCTATATGCTTCTGCATTTGATTCATTACTTCAGATGATATTAATTCAGAAATTTCTTTTTCTATTTTACAAGTTATTTGTGATCTGATTTCCTATATACCTTCCTGCAGTTTTTTCTTTACTTCAGATGTATTAATTCAGACATTTCGGCTCTGTGCTTCCCAATTTCTTCTGTGCTAGTGTCTTCTGTACTTGTTCTGGTGGGCTCAGAGCCTGAGATTGCATTTTGTTTCTTCTGTTTATCATTTTATATACCACTGTCCTCTGACCTTCAGTGTAGAGCTTTGTTGCAGTTATAACCTTAGCACCTAAATTCAGGTGCACATCTACAAAGTTTGAATTCATCCAGTTGTGTGTGACTTGGGTCTGGCTGCTGTGCTCAGCTTTTTCCTACTGCAGCCCTTGGATGTGAGCCTGTTGTGATCCTCTGGCACAATGTTCTGCTCCTGGATTAACCTGGTGGTTCTGGTCCCTAACCTCTCTACAGGTACTTCAGCTGTATGCCAGGCCTGGGCTCGGTCTGGAGGGATCCAGTGAGCAGGACAGAAGGCCTCACTCATAAGTGGGCTTGGACTAAGTCCAGAGAGATCCACTGGGCACAAGGGAACCCAGAAGTTCTCCCGCATACTCTCAGGACCCAGGCTTGGGCTGGGTCTGGAGGTGTCCCAAGAGCATGGTGGAAGTTCTCACTCACAGGCCAGGCTTGGGCTGGGTCCGGAGGGGTCCAGCAAGTGCAGAGGAGCGTGGAAGCTCCCCCACATACTCGCACAGCCCATGCTTGAACTAGGTCAGCAGGGGTCCCAAAAGCACAGTAGAAGTCCTCACTCACAAGCAAGGCCTGGGACTGGGCTCTTTCTGGAGTGGTTCGGAGGGGTCCTGAGAGCATGGCTGAAGGTATCACTCAGAAGCCTGGCTTAGGCTACATCCAAAGGGGTCCAGTGCATGCAGGGGAGTGCGTAAGCTCTCCCACACACTCGCTGGTCCTGGGCTTGGAGGGGTCCAGAGAGCACAGCAGACACAGCAGAAGTTCTCTAATCTTTTCTAATTTTTTTTTTTTTTTTTTCAGAACTGGTGATTGAACTCAGCCCCTTGCGCTTTTCAGGGTAGCACTTATTCTACTGAGCCATCTCGCCAGCCCCATTCTTCTCTAATCTTAATAATTTCCTTCTTTCTTTGAGCTTTGGGTTTGGATTGCTCTTATTTTTTTAGATGTTTGAGGTGCAGTATTAAGATATTTATTTATTTCCATTCTGTTTTCCTAATGTGTGAGTTCTTAGCTATAAATTTCCCTCTAAGGTCTGCTTTCATTGCATCCCATGAATTTCAATAACAATAAGAGGTGCTTGAATTTTCATTGCATTATAGATATTGTTTAATTTCTTGTTTTATTTCATCTGTAACCCACAGTTTTCTGAGGAGGGTGTTGGTGAAATTCCACATATTTATGGGGGTTTTGTGGCATATTTTGTCATTTATTCCCAGTTTCATTACACTGTTATAAGATAATGTGCATGGGATAATTTCTGGATTTTTGCATATACTTAAGCATGACCTATGGACTAGTATGTGGTCTCTTTCAGAAAATGTCCCATGTGCAGCTGAAATATTTAGATATGGTATTTGTCCACTAAGTCCATGTGTTCAAAGAGCTGGCTGAGTTCTCCTTCACTAATTATTTGTCTCCTTGACCTATCTTTTGTGGGATAAGGGGGTGTTAAGTTCTCCTGTTAAGATTGTTGTACCGGATATTAGATTTTTCATGTCCACTAAGATTTGTCTTATTTAGTCGGGAGTACCTCTGTTTGGTGCGTATCATTTATGCGTATTACCTCTTCCTCTTGTATTTTTCTCTTAAGCAGTATGTAGTGGCCTTCATTATTTTGAATGATCATTCTTAGTTTCAAATTGAGACTGTCTTTGAACAGGATTGCTACCCCTGCTTTTTTCTTAGGTCCTGGAGCATGTAATATTATTTTTCCATCCTTCAAATTCCAGGCTATTAATTTCTTTAGGAGTTAAGTGTGTTTCTTGTATACAGCATGTTGTTGGAATTTGCTTCCTAAACCATTCTGTCAGTCTATTTCTTTCATTTGGTAAACTGAGTCCATTTCCATAATTGAGATATATTGCCTTATGCTTGACAAGTTATTTAACTGTTATAGTATACTGCTTTTTCTCATGTGTTCCATTGTTTATTCTATTTGTTGTTGTTCTTGTTTCCTTTTATTCTTTTTAATTTAGTATAAGATGTACACAGTCCCACTGTGTAGATCGGACTCGTAGTGACCCTTCTGTTCACAGCCTCCCAACAGTTGCAATTACAGGAGGGCACCACTGTGCCATCTCAGCAGCCATCTCAACTCACTCTGGTAGTGGGGCCAGCATGGCGGGCCCAGTGATCGAACTCCCAGTTCCTGCGTCTGCCTAACCAGGGTCTTTAATCCAGTGATTTGCTCTATTTGGTTGGTTCTTTCCATTCTCATTCGTGAAGTTGTAGTCATTGGTCCCTCTCCAGAATGTCTTTTTTTTTTTTTTTTTAGCATCTATTCATTTTTTTTTCCATTTATTTTTATTTTATTAAAATACAAATGTCAATCAGACAGTTTCAAGACACCTTAACCATACAGAGTCGATGAATTAATACATTGCAAACTGTTTTCATGACGTTTTGGTACTGTACAAGGTGCATACATGAAATTATATTTACAGGTTTTTTTATAGCTGAATTATATCAAAAATTCAATAATTATTTACCTAGTGGATGACCATAGCACTAAAAGCCGACATAATATCCTGTCCAACCACCATTAGTGCAGATCTTGCCTCTCATAGAATTATGTAGAAGCACAGCGTTATCTATCC
>PVKA01040239.1:0-18906 GCA_004027165.1 Ctenomys sociabilis | reverse complement strand
ATGGCTTATACATATATACATATACATTATGTATTATATATTGTTAGATATTATGTATTATACTATGTACGATATATTATACATGTATATCTTTTTAAAGCACTATTTGCTTTATATCTCATATTTTGATAAAGTTTCAATTTTGTTACAAATAATTTTAGTTTTCTTTAAGATTTATTTTAATTATTTGTTATATAAATATGTGCTATTTAATCCTCAAATATTTTGAGATTTTTCTCTCTTATTCTCTATGATTTTTTTCATTATTTCCTTTGTAGTTTAATGACATAACAGGGATGATTTATTTATTTTTTGAACTTGTTAAAATTTTCTGTGTGATCTACACTGCAGCAGTATCAATTTTCCTATTGCTGGGCAAAATATCTCCCAATGGGAACTTACAGGAAGTATGTTTTTAATTTATCCCATTTACATGGGGTAAATTAAACTCACCTCATGGTTCTTGGGTCTTGGTTGCTGTTTGGCTGGGGTGATGGCAAAAATGCCATTTGTGTGCTGAGGTCCAAAGCTGCCCACCTATTTGTAGTGGGAAGAAGAAGATGATGAAGAAAACAACATCTGAGAGGAAAGCATAAGAGTCTTCCAAGGTAAGCTTCACAGTTATTCTTCATTCAGACATATCTACAAGTGTGTTTCAGTAAGTACCTAAGTGGCTCCCAAGATGATTAAATTGACATCTAAGATTAACTCACATTTCATTCTATTCCTTGTCAGCTTGATAAGCAAATGCATCTATGTGATATAGCTGTCATCCATATGGCTTACAACACATTGATTCATTTCCCAAAAACTCAGTAGTTGTCTCAGTACTTCTACAGTCCAAGACCAAAGTCTCCTCTGAGATTCAAGGCAAATTAATAGCAAAAAAATCCCATGAAATGTCAAAATATGTTGTTTTATTAATATATGACATTACAGGGTAAACATTTCCATTAAAATAGGAAGCAGTGGGAAAACAGAAATGAATAGGGTCAAGAAAAGACCAAAGCCCAGGAAGGCAAACATTAAATCTTGTATGCCCTGGCCAAGGAGACGGAACCATGGAGTTCCAGAGGTAGCATCATGCCTAAGGTCTTGCCCAGTGCAGAGCATAGCTCTTTCTCTTAGGTTGGCTTTACTTGTTTTCTGCAGCTTTGCCAGGCAGATATTACTCATTTCTGGCATCTTCAGTATCATACCTACATTAAATATCTTGCTTTACCCCTGCAGCTTTACCCATCTACCTTTTAGGAGCAGAAGGCCTATTCTCCTCTGCCTGCACTGAAACATGTGTGGAGTTTTGCTCTTACCTTCACACTTGCATCTGCAGTCCAGTAAATTCAGCATCATGTGAATGTTTCCAAGGTCTTCCAGCAGCACAAGATGTATTTGGGTCCCTCTGAGTGCATGGCTGACTGAGAAGGAAGAAGTGAATCCAAAGGGTCACTTATCTATGTGATCCTTCTCATAGTTCTAAAACCAATGGTCATGTATATTCACACACATTTAGAAACATGCTGTACAAATTCTTGAAGTGGTTCCCAAGCCAATTAGGTTGACAAATAAGATTAACCATTATACTCCGTGCCTATGTTATTTGTACATTTAAAAAATGTGTATTTCATTGATGCTGTTTCATAAGTAGTTAAACTATTTCAATTAAAGTCAGTTTGGTGATGGCTCTGCAAAAAAAGGGCCGGGGAGATGGCTCAGTGGAGTAAGCACTTCCCTGGCAAGTGCAAAGGCCTGAGTTCAATCCCCGGTTCCGCAAAAAAAAAAAAAAAAAAAAAAAAAAATCAACTATGACTTTCTTGATTTCATGCCTGTAATGAAATCTATATCTCTCTCTATATTTATATCTATATAACTACGTGTCTCTGATTGTATCTCTATCTACCTCAATCTATCTGTCTGCCCATCTGTCTACCTAATTTACCTCTTTTTTCATTGCTGGGACAAAATGCCCAACACCCAGAATTAAGGAAGGAAAAGATAATTTCCTTGGCAGTTTCCTTGGTGGTTTCAGTGCATACTCCACTGGCTCTAAGGCAGAGTGCAACGTGGCAGAGGGCAGTAGTTCATGGTGTGCGAAAACAGCAAAGATAAAGGGAAGATCAGCAACATCCACTTCTTTCCCTTCCCTATATGGTAAGCTAGCTACCCTGGGTGTAGGTGTAGAACTGAGACAACGTCCATGCCCTTGTGTTGCCACGGGATGTGGTTGTTTACAAGAACTGCTGTATCCCTTCTGAATCACTTAATTATACTTCTAAACTTCTTAAGCTGATGCAATGTAACAACCAGTACAATATGTATGTACAATAGTTGTGCTCTCCTGCCCCAATAGTGGATTTGTCTTTGCAGGTATATCCATTATTATATATTTTGATGTTCTTTGTTTAGATATATGCACATGAAGAAGCCTTTTATCTTAGCAAACTGTCACTTTAATAATTATATATTGTCATATTCAATTTTTAATGATTTTGTTGTTCTGAAATTTTCTTTATCTGAAATTTCTATAGCGATTACAGCCCCATTTTTATTCACAGTAACAAATTATCTATCTTCTCATTTCACCCCTTTAATTTAGTGGTGCCTGCATATTAAATGGATTTCTTATAAACAACTGAGCTCCTTTCCTACAACATTTTGACATAAAACTCAAAACTGGTTCATTTTTCTTTACAACAAATAATCTTTCTCACTCTTCAACTAATTTGTTGTTTTGCAGTTCGCTTCAATTCTCAACCAGAGTTTAGAGTTTCAGAGTTTGTGCCACATCGTCCTCATTTCAGATATTAGACATGATAAAAGGGTGTTGTAATTTTCCATATTTTTGTTCCTTTGGTACAAATAGGGAATTTATAACACCCTTCCTTCCATATCCAAACATTTAAACATTTGCTAGAACAGTCCACAGAACTAAGGAAATCTACTTACTTTCATCAGGTTATTTTGAAACTTGAAACTCAAGAACAGAAAAAAATAGTTGTGAACACAGGAAGATAGGGAAGAGAATTGCAAAGAGTCCATGCTTCCTCTCAACTGGTCATCAAGATGAAGTTTTCCAAAGTTTATTGTTTAAGAGCTTTAATGGAAACTTTACCAGGTAAGCATGATTGATTAGATTGCTGCTGTTTGTGATTAAACTCAGATTTCAGGACTGGTGATCATGTGGTTAAAATTTTCCATTCTTTAATCCTGCTTTGGTTATGCTAGGGTCCAGCTCATACACTAAACTGTTTCTAGTATTGTGTTTTCTATTACCACACAAAAGTAACTAGTGTCATTCTGGAAATTTCTAGAGTCTTAAGAGCTAGAACCTGGAGGGAAAAATTAAATATCCATTTTGGGAAAAAAATAATATAAGGATACAGTTCAGTGACACAGTGCCCATCTATAGATTGTAAGATTGTGAGTTTTATTCCAATACCCCCTCAAAAAAATAAAAAATAACATGCTGTTAACTCTTAGGTTTACATTAGTCTTTGTAGTTTATGACTTTGAACTTGTATATTTGGATCATTTACTTTTAAATTAAAATAAATATTTTGCCTAATATTTAGTATTTTTCTTTTTTCTACTCATTTCCACTTTCCCTTGTCTTTTCTTCTGACTCCTTTGATTTTCATGAGGCAGTTTACATTATTCCATTTGCTTCTATTTTGTGAATGTCTTTTGTGGTCACAATGCACAATTGCAACTTAGATATAATTTCAAATAATACCAAATATAATGTTGGTTCATTATAGTACAGGGACAGAAGGTTCCCCCACCCACCCCAAAAAATAAAAGAAGGTTCTCACAATTAGATGGATCAGTTAAGGATTTATTTTCTTTACAATAGCATAAAACAAATTTATATCCAATAAGAGACATACCACACTCTTTGAATTTTCATCTTTTCCCCGACTGGTAATAAGTACAACACTCATACAATGTAGGCAGTGGTAGCAACTTCAGGTCCTGCGGATACACAGTATCAAAAGAGCCAACAGTCAATTCTCTAGTGTAGACTGTACGACAAATATAAGATTTCCTGACAGTTCAGATACATTAAATGGATTTTTTACTGACTATATTTGAATAACGATGGACTTATCAACGTGACTCCATCATAACTGATGAAACACTTACACAATAAAATTCACTTCTTTTGCTCCTTATATCTCTGTTACTTATTTGTCCTGTCTAGAAACCTTGAACATCCAACATACCATTGGGATTACCTTGAAGAAATTATTTTCCAAGTCAATTTAAATGAGATAAAATCATTTCATCTGCTTGTACTTATTGCTTAGGTCATATTTTTTCCTTTTATGTAGTTGAAGTATCTGAGAAATATTATTTTTGAGTCTGAGATCTTCCAACATTTCTTTGCAAAGCATTGGTATGTGTGTCATACTCTATATCAGATGAAAATATTATTTTTTCATATTTAAGATACAAAAGATTACTTAACTGTACACAGATTTCCAGAATCAAATAATTTTCTTTCAACATTGTAATCACTTTTGCCTGATCTTGTTTAGCGTTTTCTGAAGCAAAGTTTGATAGAAGTTTTATCTTTGTTCCTGCATAGGCTAAGAAAAAAATTTTCTGTGTCCTTCCAGTATTTTGTGAATTTCTTTTTAGATTCTATTTTAAAAATCATAGAGCAGCATACGAAGTGATTCAGTTTGTTCACAGAATTCCTTGAATCTTTGGTTTGTCTAATGTGATTAATTTTATAACATTTTCTGACATTACTTCAAGTAATTTTTATGTTTCTGTTTGTCTTTTTCACTTTTTGGTCTTTCTATTGTACACAAAAGTAACAACTCTTTTAACCATCTCACAGCTATTGCATACTCTTACACTCTTCTTTCTTCAGTTTTTCAGGTTAAAAACATTTTATGTCCACAGATCTTCATGTCATTGACTATTTCTTCAGCCTTTTCCAGGCTGCTACAATGATACCATTTAATGGCTTATTTTTATTATGTTACCTTTTATTTATAATACCTCCCCCCTGCTGAGTCTTTGTTTACTATTCTAGTGTTTAACTTACTCTACCTATCTGTTTTAGTGTACTATTACCTTTGTCATTAAATTTCTTAGTATGATAATCATCAATTTCTGGATGAAAGGTGGCAATATTTCTGCTGTTTTGAGTCTACTTCTAATGCATGGTTAGTTCCTTCAGATGTTTTAAACTTTTTGTCATATTGTGTAACTAGGTATTAAAATTTTGTAATGACTACTTAGATAAAAGAAAGCACAGAGAATATGTCCGTACTGTTAGGTTTCGTGCTTACCTGATGAAATGTTATGTTTCCCTTAATGCTTGTTGAGGTTATAGATTACAGAGGCTGAAATTTCCTCCATCCATTTCTATTTCCTACAGTCTGTGAATTTCCAGATTCCTTGTCAAATATTATCTCTAAACTCAAGAAAAATAGAGGCCCTTGGGGCCAGAGGGATGGCTCAGTGGAATAAGAGCTTCCCTAGCAAGCGCAAGGGCCTGAGTTCAATCCACGGTTACAAAAAAGAAAAAAAAAAAAAAAGAAAAAGAAATGCCCTCTTAATGTGGTAGTAAAGCATAGGGAAAGAGGAAGGGGTCTGTATTTGTATATCCCTATGATTAATTTTAATGTTTTATGTTCATTGACTATAGTCTGTACACGGCGATCTCAGATCCACATTCTGGCAATATCAGGTAAGACTTAAAGTCTAGAGCAAAATAAACTTGGCTATTTATCTTTCCCCTGCTTGCTATTCTTTGTTAAAACTGTTTTCCTTGATGTTAGACCTTTGCTGATGAATATAGGATGGGCTGGGCTTTCTCACCTGTTTTATTTTCTCCTCTCATAGAAATGAAAGTGGGAGGACTTTTCCCTCTTCGTTCTTAGATTGAGAACCTGTAAGTGTTTCCAGCATACAATTGCAAAGTCCGATGGTTCTCCTAAAAATGAGGTCTCTAAACAGTTTTGTTTCTCAAAATGGTAAAACTTCCTTGCTTATTAGTTTTCAAGGTAGATGTTAAGTGTTTCAAATACGCTTCAAATGTCACGCTCCACTGGACCACTTGGTTCTGTGCATTCCCACAGCTTCCTGAGCTCAAGACAGTGGTTATTCTTGTGACCATAATTCACAAACTAATCTGCCATATGATGGTGATTTTCAGGATTTTGTTTGTTTCTTTGATTTTTTTGAGTGAGGTAAAATGTGACAACCTATTTTTTTTTTCTTGTATTTAGTACAGGGTCTACAAGGTCTCACTATACAGGTCATACTAGTGATGATTCTTCTGTTATCAGCCTCCCAAGTGCAGGGATCACAAGTGTGCTCCACCATTACCCAGTCTCAATTGCAGTGTGTGTCTAGAAGTCACTAAGTAGAGGGGGCTTTCGAATATTGAAATCATAAAGGACTAAAATAAAACTGTCAGAAGGAAAGACACACACTGCATCTTCAACATCATTTAAAAATGAGGTAGGGGCTAGGGAGATACCTCAGCAGTCTAACTGCCTGCTGAGCCAGTGTGAGGATGCAATTCCCAGTACCACATGCTGTGCCAGCCCTGGCCCTGGGCATACCATGCTGGCCACTTGAAACCAGGTGTGGTGGCCCAAGCCTGCAATTCCAGCACTGGATCAGCTAAGATAGAAGGATCACTATGTGTCTGAACTGCATAGAGACCCTGCAAAATTAATTAATTAATTGATTAATTAAAGTAATAAAATATAATAAAATGAAATAATGTTAATCATTTCAAATCTTAATTGTTTTATATTAATTATAATTTAAATTATAATATTTATTAATACTCATGTTTGACCCCAATCTTCCGACTGAAATACAACTTTGTTCTTTCTTTCTTTTTTTTTGGATTATTTTTGTTTTTTTTCTATTTTGAGTCAGGCTCTGCTCACATCACTAAATTGACCAAACAGGGTTTGATCTTGTAATCCTCCTACTTCTTCCTCCCAGAGGGCAAGGATGACAGAAATATACCACTAAAGCCTAGCCTGGGCTTCACATTATGAGAAAGTATTAGAAAGTCAAAAAAGTATATGTGACAGAGACTATGTGTTCCAAAAAGCCTAAAATAATTATTATTTGTCTATAGAGAAACCCTGTCTGAATTCCTCAGGTTCATGGAGGTGAACTATGAACTTAGCTTAAAAGAAAAAAAAAAAAAAAAAACCTCAGAGCTAACAAGGAAACAAAGACATAGTCTCATATACATGAATTTGAAAATTAACATTGATCATGATATATTGTTTAAAGATTTCACATAACTGTCAAAATGTTTGCATACTTTATCCACAATATTTAGTGCCACAATTAACTACGCACAAGACCGGAAATATCACTTTCCTCGAAATCTGCAGGGTATAGATTTATGTTCATTTCAAATACCTTGATTAGAAACATTAGTTTAATTGGTGTTTCCATTTTATAATTTTGCCAATAGCACTCTTTCTTTTTTTTTCCACTTATATCTGTTTCTCCAGTCTAAATAAGATACATTCCTCTTAACCTTATTAACAATTATTTTTATAATTATTTTCAAATTACAAAATACATGTTGGAATTTTAAAATAGCACTTCCGATGTGAAATTTAGAAGTATGTTTTTATTTTCTTATTTTCAAAAGCACTAAAATGAATACAGTTATCTAAGATTGTTCTATTAAAATAATTTCTCCTAAATATGTTTATTATTTAAGTTGAATCTAAGGATTTCGAATTCAACTATGAGAAATGAAAAAACGTTCTTGATAATGAAACTGTTGCACAGTGAAAATTAATTATATTTGTAAAAACATCACATAAACATAACACTTAATTCTTGATAATTAATCTGTTGTATGGTGAAAATTATGTACTTATAGAAGCATACACATAAATATAACACTTGAACTATGAAAATATGTAAATATGCATAAACCTGGTAATAGGGTTCTAAAATCAGCAATCAAGAAAGAGAGCATATTTGTGTTTGTATCAAGGTAATGCTTGCATATAGGGAGTTTAAAGCATGTGCAGTGGTGATGTGTTTTAACATTACAAGACTTAAATCTTGCTTCTTGCTTTGCAGACAAAAATGTACACAGTATCATGAAGAATCAGAGGTTGGGTTGGGTAGAAGTTGAAATAGTATGAGTTCAAAGGACAGAGTCTTGATCTTTGTTCACTTGTTATACACTGAAAAAACATTAGAAAAAGAACTTCTCACTTTCTTACCTTCCTCTCTTGCAAGACGATGTTTAGGTCTAGATGACTTCTGTAATTTTTGTTCACTTTTCCCTATTTTGAATTTATACATTTCATTAAAAATCATCCTGCAATATAGCAAGTCACAAGTCCACAATTACAGTGTGATAATTACACAGAATGCTTCTACATAGAGCCTTTATGATCTTTTTTTGTTGTTTTGTTACTATGTTTAGTTGTTACAGGGTCTCACTACATAGCTCGGACTCATAGTGATCCTTCTCTTTTCAACCTCCCCAATGCTGGGATTGCAGGCTTGCACCACCAGGGCGGGACTCTGGCCAGCTCAGCACATTCCAGGGATGGGGCCAGCACGGCATGGTTCAGGGGTCTGAACCACAGTCCTTGTGCTTGCCTAAGTAGGCAGTTTACTGCACTGAGCTATCTTGCCGGCCCTCCATTATAATCCTAAACTCTATGAAGATTCCTTAGGGTGGGCGAGATAGTTCAGCTGACTAAGCGCTTGCTTACGCAAGAGCAGGGAGCAGGGTACGATCCCTGACACCACATGTTTCATGGGCCCAACTCCCAGGAGTGCTGAGCCAGTGACAGATTTGGGCATGGTGGCAGGTATCTATAATCCCAGCGCTGGGGAGATAGAAAATAGGAAGATCGCTATGAGTCAGAGTTGTGTAACGAGTCCATGTACCAAAAAAAAAAAAAAAATCGTCTAAAAACCTAACTAGCACAAAATTAAGTCAGCCCAGCATTCCCACTTCTAAGAATCTTCATGGAAGATTTCAAACATCATTCAAGACCTCATATTAGTGTGATGCATAGATCATACATTATTATAGCATCATAATTTAAAATAACAAAAATTTGGAAGTGCCTATTTGCCCGTCAAGAGATGAAGGAAAATGGAAATGCACTATTTATACATGATGGCACACCACTCTGACATGGAGAAGAGTAAAATGTGAGTCATTTTCAGAAAAATGGGTGAAGGGTGAGATTGTAATGGAAACAGAAATAAATTAGACCTGCAAACTGATATATCACATGGCTTCTTTAATATGAGAAAATAATCACTTACAGATATAGATAGCACTAAATAAAAGGGAATGGGCAAGAGAGACACAGATCTTTTGCAAAAGGGGAGAAGAACAAAGAGAGGGAAGGGAAGTGAGGACAAGTGTTGATAGAAAATTTAAGATCTGTTACAGGGGAGCTGGGGAAGATAGTTCAGTAGAATAAGCACTTCCCTGGCAAGCACAAGGGCCCCAGTTCAATCCCTGGTTCCACCAAAAAAAAAAAAATCTGTTATAAGAATATAATTAATATACACCATAAACATATAGTAATAAATAGGAAAAGAGCACAGTATCATTTGATATTATGTAAATAAACTTTTGGATGAATACTCAATATCTAGTGATTACGACTGTATTTGTACTTTAAATGTAGGCATTGGGTCTGTGGCTTTCTATTTGGTCATGTGGAGAAGTGGCGAGAAAGCAGACTTCAGATTCACACTTTGATACAAAATTTATTATTTTCTTTGATCACACTTCTTAAACTTGCTAAATGTAGGAAGAATATGTAATTAGCAGTGAAGTAATGAACATAAGACTTCAGAAGGAATTATTCTGTATATGCACTTCAAAAAATAATGTTAAGGGGCAGAAAATGTTTCTGTAGTATGATTATCAGGACATAATCATGATTAAGGACTGAGAAGTTGTAAAATTTAAGGAGCATTATATGTGACTATAGATAAATTGAGTCATTGGGTCCAGTAGAATAAGTGTTTCCCTGGCAAGCACAAGGGCCTGAGTTCAATACTCAGTTCTGAAAACAAACAAACAAAACAAGAATCCTTAGACATACTCGTAAAAATACCATTACATTCTTGCCAAATACAGTAATGAATAGAGACAAGTAAACTAGAGAAAAACAAAATGATCACTTATAAGTCAGTAAGACAATTTTTTCAAATATACTGGTTTTGAATAATCATCATATTTTTTTCTCAAAAGGGAAAATCCTTCTTCAAGTGTTTTTCTTTTTTTTTTTTTCTGACTCTGAAATCCAGTTACTAAACACATTCCTTCCAAACTACTACTGTTCTTCAAGCATTATCCTTTTTAAAAAAGCCTTCTTATATAACTTAACCAACCTAAAGTCAGGTAATAACACTTGAAAATTAGAATACTTCAATCATACATACTTTAATAAATTTCACTTATACAACTTTCCATAATTAATGGAACTACAATCTGCCTCCTACCATTTTCCTATGACATATCAAGAAAATATATATTCATGATTTTAATTTTTCTCATGGTTCACCTCTGCTCCTTTCTTTTAAGGCATAAGAAAGAAAAAAAAATGGGCACTGAGGAACAATAGACTATAGACCATGAGAGAAAATTACCCTAGGAAGTAAAATTTTGAACTTAAATAGAAAAGTTTCTTAAGAGACCTTATGCACTCATGGAGTAAGCAGCAAACATCAAGGTGCAAAAGCAGCTTCAATAAGAAGGTATGTAATGGTTAAAACAGAAGCAAACATTAAGAAAGGTGTTTTGATTCCTCAGAATAGGAAGGCACATTTTGTTGGTTTTATCCAGGTTTATTATACAGCAGGAGATTTTTAAACACTGAAGATGGCTTAAACACAAGAGTGAATGAGATAGAGAACAGAGAGAGAGAGGGAGAAAGAGAAGGAGACAGACAGACACTGAGACAGAGAGACAGAGATAGAGAAACAGAAAGACAGTGACAGAGAGACAGAAACATAGACAAAAGAGAGACAAAGACAGAGAGAGACAAAGAAAGAGATGGAGAAAGAGAGATATAGAGGAAGTGAGAGAGATAGACAGAGACAGAGACATAGAGAGACAGAGGGAGAGAGAGGCAGAGAGACAGAAAGGCAAAGAGATAGAGAGAACATGGAGATGGAGCTTTTGTTGGCTTTCTTGGCTATAGTAATCTGGAGTGCAGAAGTTACCCATAATGCAAATAGCACTCACTCAGAGGCATTTAAATACACTTTTCAAGTGGTAGGTCCAACAGAATTGTAAGAATATTAGAACCAGATGAAAGATAATTTTTCATCATTTTTAGATGTCAATTTCCTTTGAGCAATTTGCAACATTCAAAAATTATATTGACATATCAGCAAAATGAAAGGGCATTTTCATCACCTTCAGAAATGGTGATCAAAAGAAATATGTCAGGCAATTAAATCATGATCAATGCCTCTATTTTCTTCCATTGCTATCAAAAGCTATGGCTAAAAACACAAGTTATTATATTTTCAAAGACCACCTCATCTTGATAATGTCACAGTAGGCTGTTCATATAAAAATGATTGGGATCATAAGAGTTTAAATATGCCATTGCTGAATTACACTGATACTATTTTATGAAGGCAATGTTAATCATGTTTGAAATACATGCAAGTATGCCTAGTAGTTTCATTCAATTTAAAGCTAAGAAATTGACATTGTTGACACACAGCTCTTTTGCAGTTTTGTGGAAATTCAAGTGAAAACAAAATTGAATGCTTTTCCAACTTAAAGAACCATTGCCTTTCCCTTAAAACCGATTATAATAAAGTACATTCTCTTCCACAATGTACTCATTTCCTTATCTCAAGAGAAGACCTGCTTTCGCTTTGCTTGGTAACTTGGATAAATAAAACTCAGGAGCACATTTTTTTGCTGTTGTTTTCTATCTGCTCCACAGCACATAATTTAGGGTTTTGATTTATGGATGCTGGTGAGCTTGGGAAAGTAGATGTAAGTTTGGCACATAGTCAGGTGTCAAAATATGAAGAGCCTGGACACATATGGAAATTGTATAGTTCTTAGGCTATTGATTCTGAATTGTCAAACACCTCACAGACAAGACAAGGGTCCAAAAGAAACTTTCAAGGACAAATGTCTTAAAGTTACAGTGTCTGCATGTTTTCTTCTTACATTCACCCACAGGGTATGTTCCAGTGTCTTTTTATTTACTACACAGCCCCTTCAGGGCACTCACAACCCAGGATTCTTCCCATGATGGATTTAGAAAACTGCTCCCCAGGTCGGGTAGGCCTTTCTAATGAGCCTGTTCTTGTGTAGTCATGATGATAGTTCCTTAACAGTATGTGTTTTATAGTCAGGATTTACAAGGGAATAGATTTAGTACAGGATGCAGGATTATTTTATAATACTCACACAAATAGTCGGATGCAAAAAAGTGATATCTGTCCATACAATAAAGACTGAAAGGATGCAGCTGAGGGCCTGAATCCCGTGCCAATACCTTGTATGTGTCTCATCGGAGGCCAAGAGCCCAAAACAACCAAGGAACTTTGCCAAAAAGACCCAAAGGCAAGTGGTGGAAGTTACAAAGTCTGTACCAGCAAGATGAAAGAGTTAGACCAGCAGGAGATTCTCTGGATCCAGGAAGTGACACTGAACATAAGAACCCGATCTGCCCTGAAAAGTACCACAGCCATCCTCCCAGACATTGAAGACCTGACCTCCTCCAATAGTCACAGTTGAGTCCGTATCTGGAAAACCAACGTGGCAAGCTTCTTCAGGATAATCAATGGCAATCCAGCATCTTCCCATCCAGATCTCTTTTTATGCTGTTCATAACAATCCTCAGGTGAACATTCCACACTGTGAACGAATGGTTAGAGTATTTAGAGCAAAACACATTTCACCCATTATTTGTTTAAGCAACAACAGTGGACAAATCAGAGGAGTTAAATACCTTTACAGAGGCGCCAAGGACAGATTAAAGGTATTGGAGGCCACGTTGGAAGGAATCTGAATATTTTTTTCTGAGCTTCAGTTTCCAAAACAGTAGACAACAAAGGCACAAAAACTTCAAAAGATATATAAGGGCTAAACATTAAAGGAAAAGGATTAGAAATAATGTGTGAGAAAGACAGAAAGAAATTAATTATGAAAGAACCAGTTGGTCAGAACAGGGTTGTCCAGAGAGGCATTAATGAATTTATGTGAAAACATGAGTTTATACTGAGTTTAATCTTAGAGTTTTTACCATATTTTCAGCAGGAGATGATTATTTTTAATCTGAAAGACAGTGATTAGGGGTTAAGAAAAACAATTTAAGGTGGAAATTGTGTATAGAAGGAGACTATTTAAAATTGTTCTTCATTTCCTATTACCTTTGTGTGTTACATTTCTTCTAGCACTATAAACTTTTCCTCTGTCACCTATTCTATAACTAAATATTTTGTAGTTAGATAATTTATGTATTTTCATTATTCAATAGTCATGCTATTCAGAGGATATTTTCATTAAAAATTAGTATGTTATAAAATACAGAAAAAATTAGACTGGATCACAGTCAGTCTGAAGGCATACAAAACTATCCTAAAATTCTTAAGTAGCAATAATTTTATTGGGGTTCTGATAAAACAACTTTTTAAAAATCTTCTTGAGACTGAGTCTTGCTCTGTAATTCAGGCTGGGCTTGAGCTCTGAAGGGTTCTGTTGCCTCAGCCTCCCAAGTTCTTGTATTAAAGGGATGTACCATCATGCCTAGCCCCAAACAAGAATTTTAAGCATGGTTGAAAGACAAAAGGAATTGTAAGAAAAAAATTGTCTGTAAATAGTAAATCTCAGTATTTACATTGTGAGAGAGATGAACATATCCTTGTATTGACATATCCAACTGCTCTGTCTACTGAAACCAACTAGAAATTTTAGCTTCAAAGATGGAGGGAGCAGTTTCCTTCAAAATAAGATATATATATAACCGGAAATAGATACAGAGAAGAGAGAGGAAACGGGAAAAAGAAAGAAAAAGAAATCTGGACTCACGTATAAAAGCAAAATTTTCCAATGTCTCACAGAAAAAGCTATTCCTTGATTAAAGAGGGTACAGCTGAGGAGATAGCTAAGCGGAATAAGTATTTGCCTGGCAAACTCAGTGTCCTGAGTTCAATCCCTAATACCGCCAAAAAAGAAAGGGTGATATAACAAATATACTTTTATAAAAAATCTAACAAAGTTTCTAGTAGGATTATGAAAAAAGACAAAAATAAAGTACATATAAATATAGTTTAAACTGAAAATTTAGGGGACTTTTAAGTAATGATCATTTTGTCCTAATTATTGAGAAATCTATAACTGTAATCTATTATGGCTATAAAACACAACATAAAATATGTAATAAGCTTAAAATTCAAAACAAATATTTGTGCAGTAAAAATAGATACTAAATTTATGAAAAATTAGATGGAAACATATCTTTATCATAATCATATCTCTTATAAAGATAGTAAATACTCTGAGGGTAATTTTTTTTTTTCAGAACCAGGGATTGAACTCAGGTCCTTGTGCTTACCAGGGAATCGCTTATTCCACTGAGCCATCTCTCTGGCCCCAGGGGTAAAATATTATAAATTGTGTTTCACCTAAAAACAATGTCTATGTTACTTTTATATTTTATAGAAGTTCCACTTCACTCATAGAAAAATCATAATTGATTATTAATTCTAATGAAATAAAACAATATATATTTTTTATTTGGTTTGGCAAGTCTTATGTTTCGGATCTATAGTAACCTAGAATACAGTTTCACATGAAACAAACTCTTATTTCATGTGCAATAATATATTCTGCTTAATCTTACATAATTGATAGTTAAATACTATTTAATTTTCTTTGCTAGTTTTTAATACTTCGCATACAGATTTAGATTGTTGTCCTTACCGTATTGTAGTTATCTCAATTTATAAGCATAAACTAGATATAGAATATGCATCAGATTGTATAATATCCTTCAGTAGTATTTTGTGAATTTTTGGAATAATCAGTTATCAAATGTTTTCATAAGGGGCTGGGGAGATAGCTCAGTAGAGTAAGAACCTGCTTGATAAGCACAAGGTCCTGCGTTCAATCCCCAGTACTGAAAAAAATTTTACATGAATTAATATGTGATAGTGGGAATTGAAAAGTATCATTATTTCACAGTGTTTTGTCACAGTTTTCAATTCCTCACACTCTTGAATTTTTCTTTGTTTTACAAGCATTAGAAAAATATAACTTCAATAAAGTTGTACATAGTGCACATGTTGGAAAATACATAAAAGTTAAACTGACCTTAAAAAAACAATCTCAGAAGTACAAACAGTAAGTAAACTCAGTGAGTGACTGAGTTCCCTGAAAGTGTTCCTTGCCTCATCATTCTCCATTTGGACCCCATCTTTCTGTGTTGGTAGTTCATCTTTCTTTCTTTCCGTCTCATCTTTTCTCCCTGGTGGCACACCATACCACTTAGGTGAAGTTAGTTTCATTTTGCTCATGGAGGATGTATGTGTTATCCCTAACTCACTCGCTGAAAAGTGAAATGAACTAATTTGTTTTTTTTTTTTTTTTTTTTTGTCTTTTCGAGACAGGGTCTCACTGCAGTTCAGGCTGGCCTTAAGCTCACTTTGTAGCTCAGGCTGGTCTCGAACTCACCAACAATCCTCCTGCCTCAGCCTCCCGAGTGCTGGGATTACAGGCATGCGCCACCACGCCCAGCGAAATGAACTAATTTAAACAGCAAAGTCTTCTGGGTGCTGGTGGGACCCTGCTCACCATCAGGTTTCTGCAACACTCTGCTGTGCTCTTTACTAATTTCTGTACTGGAACATTTTGAAGTAAATCTGGAACATGTGCTGTCCAAATAGGGATATGTGACTTAAACTTTGACTTATTTTTGTCCATAAAAGTGACAGCAGTGCTATAGCAACATGACATGTTCTATTAAGGGGAGTAAAATAACTTGTAACAATCAGATATCTGATTTTGCAGAATGATTGAAGGACAAAATTACAGGTTGGCTAAGGAACTTGCTTCTATGAATGACTATGGAATCCATAGAATTTTGTATTTGGGAAAATAAATTGCATTAAGTAGAAACCCTGCATGTTTTAATCCAGGTGATAAGAAATATTTTTGAAATTTATTTATTTGTATTTTAACTTGAAAAGTGAAAAATAGAAGCAAAACCAAAGAGAACAAACAGTATAAACAGGGTAACATGCAACAATACATATGTTACAGATTTTCAAAACATGGATGGCATATATATATATATATATATATATATATATATATATATATATATATATATATATAATTTTTTAAATAAAACAATTCAACAAAAATCAGCAATCCACAATAGAAGAGGGTTATCCACAGAAGTTGTTGACTTGAGCCATTTACAGCTCATTATATTAATAGACTTTACTTTACATACCTCCATTTTCATACTTTTCTGCTGGATGGTTAAGACTGAGTTAAAGCAAGACCTATATAACAAAAAAAATGTAACTTTTGTATCAGATAAGGTCAGTCAGCTATCTCAGGGTTTATCCTGTAACCCTGTACCTCTCTTTGTAGATCCCCTGTCAGTATCAGCCTTGTGGATGAGTCATGGCCATTGCTTGACCAATTTGTTCTCTGTGAAAACCTGAGAGAAAGTTTTCTCTCCATGTGACTCTCCTTAGGCACACTATACATCATTGATTGCATTTCTCTCTGGCCCCATAATCTCGTTGATCAGAAAATTTGGGGCACTAGTGAGTGACGTGAAATATTTCTATTATTAAAATTTAGGCAAAGAAATACTGTCTTAGGTACACTGTAGATGGGTGGGGCAGTTCCTTTGCCATAGTTATACATACTACAGCACACATTATTGTGTCTATTGACCACAGACTGCAAAGAGAAGGATGTGCAGCAGAGGCCCTACGGAGCCTTCTCTGCTCTTTAGGGAGATGGTGCATGATGTTTAGCCTCTTCTGTGACATAGACTTGCTCTCTCCAGAACTTTGCGAAGCATAGTCTTCAAAGTTGCGTCTTGCCTTTTCCATTTTTTAATCATTTATCCTGCATGGATTTTCTCCAAATAGCTGAGGAAAATAGGGTTGACTCCTATTTATGCGAAGTCTGATGAACTTCCAGGTAATTATACATGTACAAAATGATTAGGAAGACACATGTCTACTGCACAAGAAAGAACTTTCATCAAATAAATAAACTTAATCCAGTTCTTATCATGTGCAAAGGAATTCCGTGTGGCTCTCAGTAGATATTTCTATTATTAGAATTTTCCTTTGGAGGCAGAAGAAATGGCTCAGGGGGATAAGTGCTTCCTTGGCAAGCACAAAGGCCTGAGTTCAATCCCAGGTCCACAAAACAAAAAGAAAAGAATTTTACTTTGGGTATTATTATTTATGCAAAAAAGAAAAATCAAAGCAATTGTGGTTCACATTCCTAAAAATACATATAGCTGTGAAGATTATTATATTTTTAATTTTTTAAATGTATTTATTTGATACAGAGTCTTGCTATGCATTTCACACTCATAGTGATCTTCGCATGCCAGTCTCTGGTGCTAGGATTACAGGCATGCAGCACCACATCCTGTCTTGGGGCCATCATGGTGTACCAGGGTTCTCGGGGCTGGCATGGCATGCAGTTCCTGCAATTAAAGTAAGGTGCTTGCCCTTGCCAGGCAAACACTTGGATTGCTGAGCTAACTCTGCAGCCCTGGCTTTTGGGATCATTACAGACAGCATCATTCTCAGGCTAAAAACTGATAACATGTTCATGAAGGTTACCATGGGCATAAAAGTAAAATGAATTTCACAAGTTACACCTTTCTTTGGTCAGCCTATGTGCTTAAGATTGCAGGCAGTATCTTAACCTTTTTTTGATCAGATACATTCCAATAAGTATATAGTGCTACACTTTTCTACATCAGCTGAGTAAATATTTTATTAGGATTAATTTCACCTGGGTTTTAGAACTTTTCAGTAGAGTCCTTGGAAAATATAAATTACATAGCTATCATAGTTGTAGTTTTCATTCTATTTCCATAAAAGTTTGTATTAGAAAATAGTTATAAACAAAGATATAGATAGATAGATAGATAGATAGATAGATAGATAGATAGATAGATAGATAGATAGGATAAATCACTGATACATGTTTAGGTATGCATCTATAAATATATCTATATCTATATCTACATGTAAATTTGAATACAAAGCAAAAGTCTGCATTTTTACCTCTTAAATTGTGGATGTCTCTGATTGATAGGATACATTGTGACAGTCTTAGACACTAAATATGAAAGAAATGTAGAGATCTTTGTGGATTTTGCTTCTTTTCTATCCATTCTTTTGTTCTTATCGATCAGAAGAGAAGGACCAAAAAAAGCTCCACATTGCTAGCCATTCATGAAATGCAAATGAAAACAACACTGAGATACCATCTCACTCCAGAAAGAATGGCTATCATAAGGAAATCAACCAACAAAAAATGTTGGAGAGGTTGTGGGGAAAAGGGAACACTTCTCCATTGCTGGTGGGAATGTAGACTGGTACAACCATTGTGGAGGTCAGTGTGGATTCTCCTCAAAAGAGTAGGACTAGAAATCCCATTCAAGCTGGCTATCCCCCTACTGGGAATTTTACCAAAGGATCTGGATACATTGTATCATAGAGATATATGTGTACCTATGTTTATAGCAGCGCAATGTGTGATAGCAAAATCTTGGAAACAACCAAGATGTCCATCACATGAGGAATGGTTGAAAAAGATGTGGTATTTCTATATAATGGAGTATTACTCAGCTATTAAGAATGATAAGTTTGAAGCATTTATACTGAAGT
>PVKA01040238.1:8243-19009 GCA_004027165.1 Ctenomys sociabilis | reverse complement strand
CTCTCTCTCTCTCTCTCTCTCTCATATAATTGTTCTGGCTAATGCTTCCAGAACTACATTGGATAAGAGTGGTGACAGTGGACATCCTTGTCTTGTTCCTGATATAAAAGCAAAGACTTTCAGTTATTGCTCATTTACAATGATGTTGGCTGTTGGTTTGGCACAGATTGCTTTTATCAAGTTGAGATAGAGCCCAACTTTTCTGATTTTCTGTAGGGTTTTTATCATGAATAAGTGTTGGACTTTGTCAAAAGTTTATGCTGCATCTCTTGAAATAATCATGTGACTTTTCTCTTTGTCTCTATTGATGAACTATATTACATTTGTTTTTATTTTTTGGCAGTACCAGGGATTGAAGTCATGACCTTGCACTTGCCAGGCCTTACATTTACTGATTTTCATATATTGGATCATCACTGCCTTGCTAGGATGAATCCTGCTTGACTATGATTTATATTCTTGATGATTTGCTACATTCTGTTTGCTAGTATTTTATTCAGGATTTTTGCATCTGTGTTCATTAGGGCAATTGGCCTGTAGTTCTCTTTTTGCTTAAGTCTTTCTCTGAGTTTGATATCAGTGTAATACTTGCCTCCAGGAATGAGTTTTGGACAATTGCTTCCCTCTGAATTTCACTGAAGAGTTTGAGAAGAGTTGACATTAAATTCTTCTCTAAATTTCTTGTAGAATTCAGCTGTGAATCCATGAGGACCTCAGCTTTTCTTGGTTGGTAGAGTTTTATTATATTTTCAATTTCAATGACTGATACTGGGTGATTCAGAATTTTTTTAGCTCTTGATTCAGCTTTGGTAATTCATATATATCTGGGAATCTGTCCATTTTTTCTGTGTTTTCCATTTTGAGAGAGTAAGATTTTTGAAATAGGTACTGATTTACTTCTGAACTTATTCAATCTTTGTTGCACAAATTTGGATTTTTTTTTTCTTTCTTTTTTGGGTAAAGTTGGCTAAGGGTTTACAATTTCATTTATTCTTTCTAAGAACCATACCTTTGACTCATTAATTCTTTGTATTATTTTGTTTGTTTCAATTGCACAAATTTCTGAGTGAATCTTTATAATTTCTGCCTTCTTTGGGCTTGACTTGCACTTTTTTTTTTTTTCTACGAGTTTGAGGTGCAGCATAAGATTGTTTATTTGGGCTCATTCTGTTTTCCTGATGTGAGAATTTATCATTATAAGTTTCCCTCTTAAGACAGCTTTCAATGGCAGGCCAAATAGTTCAGTGGATTGAAGCACCTGAGGGGCCGGGGGTTCATGCCAGCCCTGACCTCAGGATGCACTGAGACAACAATTGAGACTGGGCGTGGTGGTATGCCTCTGTAATCCCAGTACTTGGGAGGTTGTAAACAGGAGAATCACTATGAATCCAATCTATTAGTGAAACCCTGAACACCCTGCAGACCCTTCCATAAAATACAAAAAAGACAGCTTTCATTACATCCCACATGATCTGGTCAGTGGTATTTGCATTTTAATTTGATTGTAAATGTGGCTTAATTTCTTTAATTTCATTGTGACCCATTGATTGTCAGGAGGCTGTTATTGAATTTTCTTATGTTTATGGAGTTTTGTTGTTTCTCTTTTTCAATATTTTCCAGTTTCATTGCATTATGGTCAGATAGTATGCATGAAATAATTTCAGTTCCTTTGCACATAGTTAAGCATGTTGTATGTGCCAACATAAAGTTTCTTTTGGAGACTGTCCTGTATGAAGATGGGAAGAATTCTGTTGTTCCATGTGAAACACCCAGATATACTCAATCCATTTCTTCACATGTTTGGTAAGTTCTCTGCTAATTTTTTGCCTAGTTGATCTATCTCTATGGGAGAATGGTGCTAAAGTCCCCCATGATAACTGAGTTATTACTCATTTGATTCTACACATCTATGAAAATTTGTCTTATTGGGTGCTCCAATATTGGTTGTATAAATATTTAAAATAGTTATCACTTCCTTGTGCAGGTGTCCCCTAACAACTATATAGTGAACCTTCTTTATTGCACTTAATCATTCTTGGTTTCGCATTGTCAACAACCAGAATAACCACCCCTAATTTTTTCTGGAGTCTTGTTGCATGGAGTATGTTTTCTATCCTTTGGCAATCAGGCTATGAATTTCCTTTTGAGATAAATATGTTTCTGGTATGCAGAATATTGTTGGATTTTGTTTCTTGAATCACTCTGCCAGTCTGTGCTTCGAACTGATGTCACTTACATTAATGGTTATAATTCATTTTTGTTGAATCATCATTGTTATGTCACTTTACTGCTATAGGTTCTCTACTTTTCCCCTCTGTTTAATGGCATGATTTGTTTGATAGTTCATTTCTATTTTTGTTATTGATCTTTTGGTTATTTTTGTCTCTTTCTACAATATTTGTCAGTACTCTTTGTAAGGCTGATTTGGTGGTCATAAGTTTCTTCAGTTCTTCTTTGTGGTGGAAGTATCTTACCTCTGCATTACATTTGATAGATAGTTTTGCAGGGTAGATCAGTCTGGGTTGGAAGTTGTTTTCTTTCAGGACCAGAAATACTTCACTCAAAGCTCTTCTTGATTTGATGGTTTGTGTTGAGAAATCTGCCATGATTCTGATGGGCTTTCCATTATAGTTGACCGGGTTCTTTCCTCTAACAGTGTTTAATGCTCAATTCTTCTGCTGAAATTCTGGGATCTTGATTATTATGTGTCTATGTAGATTTATTTTGATTATGGCTCTTTGGAGTTCTATATGCCTCACTTAATTTTATATCTGATTCTTTTTCCATTTTCAGCTACTACTTCTGCACATAGTATTTGTTGGCATTTGTGTAGACTTTTATTTTTAATTCACACCTACTAGTCTTATACTGTTTTTCTTTCCATCATCTTGCAGCTGCCGAATGTTTATTTCCTGATTTCTTGTTATTTTTATGAGATCGTTCCTTTTTTGATTGCTGTCTTCAAGGTATGAAAGTCTATCTTAAGGTTCATTCAAGCAGTTTTGACAGCTTTAAATGGGGTTCTGAATTTCCTGAATACTTGTTTTAATTTATTTCATGTATTCTAATTCTTTTCTGTAGTGTTTGTTTTGTTTCCATCATTTTTTTTCAGTCTCCTCTAATTTTTAAATTTATCCATTCTTTAGAAGTGCTGAACAATTATTACATGATTATTTTTCTTGCTTTTTTATATGAGACATCATTTCTGATCTGATTTATTCTAAAGCCTGATAGAGTTGTTTCTTTGGATGCTATCATTTCAGAAATTTCATGTGTGTAACTGCCAACTTGTTCTACGTCCCTGTCTCCTAGACTTGTTCAGGGTGGGCCTTTTGTTCCTTTGTTTTGATAGTTCAGGAGTCCATCAAAACTCCCACAGTTGTGGAATTGTGTGCACAACTCACAGAGTTCCATTGCTATCTGGTGTCAGCTTGCCTTCTGCAATGGTGAGAGAGGCAGCAGCAATGTTTAATACTTTCAGCATACAATATTAACAAAAGTGAAAACACTGGAATTCCTATATTATGATTAGATTACAAAATCTCCTTACAACTTAACTGCTTAAAACAGCAATAATGATTTTATTATGTCTCATGGTCTATATTGATGATACATTCAAGAAGTTTTCTCTGGGAACTTATGTCTCAGAATTAGAAAAGTTTGAAACCAGAGAAACTAGGACTGATCAGGCATTTCTCTTATATGTTATTATTATATTCATAGTCTATCACATTGGATATTTTTGATTTCTCAGAGTATTATGACTTCTGGAAAATGAGACATTTTGCACCAGCTCCAGGGAAAGAGTTTCATCAAGCAAGGTTGATGCTAAATGATCTTGTCTCCAAAGTCTCTGACAAAGGCCTTCTATATAGAACATATAAACAATTAAAAAAACAAGGCCTGCCAAATTCAAAGACCCAATCCAAAAATGAGCATCAGAGACAAATATATACTTCTCTGAGGAAGAAATGCAAATGGTAAATGAATGTAAGAAAAAATGTTCAACAGCATTGGTCATTTGAGAAATACAAGTTAAAACAACACTGAGAGTCCATTTCACCCAAGAAAGAATGGCTATCATCAAGAAGTCAGCCATAACCAATGTTGGTAGGGCTGTGGGAATGAAAGTGCAGATTGGTACAACCACTATGGAGATCAGTGTGCAAATTGCTCAAAAACTAGGAATGCAGGTCATCTTAAATGCAGATATTGCCCTCCTGGGTATTTTTCCAGAAGAACTGAAAACATCATACCACAATAACATATATACACCCATGTTTATCTCAGCATAATTTGTCATAGCTAAATCTTTGAAGCATTCCAAATTCATCAGCTGAGGAATGGATAAATAATATGTGGTGTATTTACAAAATAAATTATTATTCAGCTATAAAACGGGATAAATGTGAAGCTTCTATTGATAAATTGATTCCACTGGAGACCATACTCCTAAATGAAATAAATCAGACCTGCATATGCACACATCATGCTGTCTCTTTAATGTGTGAACCTGAAAGAAACAATAAAATATGAAGGGTACAAATAGATACTGGGAAAAGGGAATGAACCTGTTCAAAAAGAAGGAATTATTGAGATGAGAAGAACAGGAGAGGGAATAGAGAAAAGAGATATAGTTATTTATGTAAGCAGGATGGTAGGTATAACTGCACTGTGCATTTCTGCTGGTCTATGGAAAGAGGCAGCTTATGCTTTAATTTATGTTGTCTCCTCTTTCAATTGTTCGTACTTTTTCTCTTCTTGAATTTCTTATACACTTCTTCCTTTTTATCTTTCTCCTAATTTTGCATAAATATATCTGGTTATATGAACAACCAATTTGAAGACAATACTACAACACAACAAATACTGTGAAATCCATATTATTTTCTTTAGTGAAATTCTGTATGATTTCTAATTTTTGTTTTAATACAATTTTGTACTCTCTTTAAAAACTAAAAATTAAAAAATATGTATGTATTACTTCTATTGTAATCCTTTGGCCTACTCAATGGCAAAAGCCTATCCACAATGCAAGAGAACTGGATTTGGGGGCCAAAGAGATAGCCCAGTGGTTTAAAACACCTTCTTAGGTAAGCGCAGGGACCGCTGATTGATCCTTTGCACTGCATGCCAGGCCAGCCCCACCTCTAGGGAGGGCTGGGCTGGCTACAATTTTTAAAAAAGACAAAGAACTAGATTACATTTCTTAATAATGAGTGACAAGTGCCTAATTCAACATGTGGAGTGGAAGATTGCAATTATCTCTGGAAAATTTCATGTCATAACTACATTATTATGAGTATGGGGGAGAACATGGTTAAATGGAATATAGCCTGAGCAGTTATTCTAGAAAATAATCTGTAAGAGGTTAACACTCATCTATACAATTTGATCCCAATTTTTTCGTAGCTCGATACGTACCCCTAAAAAATTTTCCTTGTAAGACGACATATACAAGGATGCTTTCCACAGCATTCTCTGAGGGAGAATGAACAGGGAATTAGAGATATGTTTCATTACCAGAAGAATGATAAATGTTTATGTTCATTAAAAAATCATTCATAGAAAGCCACATATATTTTCAAGAGCTACATATACTTTCAAAGCCACATATACTTTCAAAATGAAAAGAAGACTTTAATCTATTAAGTGTTTACCAATGGCAATAGAAGATTAGAATAGGAAATGAGGAATAAAATAGAAAACTAAAGCCAAAATAAACATAGACATTGCTTTGACAAATGATGTACTTTGAACCAAGAAGAATAAATTACATTTGCATCTGATTTAAAAATAAGCCCTAGCACAACCCACTCAGGTCTTCTTCTGTCCCTCTCTTGGACAGAAGCTTTATTTCACCTAATGAATAAATTGTCCTCTTAAAAAAAAAAAAAAAACTTTAAAAAGCATATCAAGACAGATTGTAGTAGGCAAAATTCTGGACAAAACCAGAATTATAGAGTAAATATATTTAGAAATATAGTCAATAACTTGGGCCAATTAAGAAACAATAAATGTTTAGATGTAGAAGCCTATTCAGAAGTCTTCAATTTATACATTACATGGGTGTCACTTTATAGTTCTAGATAGAATATGGGTATTTGAAAAAAAATGTATTTTAACACTAAATTAACTAATATGGTACTTTGAAAGAAAAAACAACTGAGATTTAAACAGTGCCCTTTAAAGTAAATTAAGATGAACACTTGAAAAAAATTAGTACACTGTCTACATAAAATGACATTAAAGGGCTGGCAAGATGGCTCAGTGGAATAAACACTTCCCTGGCAAGTTCAAGGGCTTGAGTACAATCCCCTGTTCCACAAAAAAGAAACATTAAACTGGCTGCCTATGAAATATGTGACTAAAAGAAAAAAATGAATTAAATTGTAAATTTATTTTCAACTTTAAATTAGGCAATATACATACTTAACAGTAATATTTCAAATTCCAAGTGAAAAAAATCAATAATTTTATTATTCCTATTTATTAAAATAGCTTCATCTCAATTATATCTCAGGGATTGAATGTCTTTCAATACAATAATAAAGCAATGAGCAGTCCAGTGGCAGAAGGCTGGGACATAGCCAAAGACACAATTTCATCTTCTTGACATAACTTTGACAACTGAGTTTGTCTTGATCGACTGGTGAGTGTCTTCCTTTGCTTGGCATTCTCATTTAATAATACAGTCAGAGCTGTAAGACTTGAGAGACTGTCACAACAGACAGAAAGGGCTGAAGCTGATCTAAAATGCTAAAAGAATCTTAGTCTTCTGAGATGAAAACAAACTAAAAGACAAACCATGCCTCTAGGTTTTCACATTATAATATTTTAAAAAGTTAATTCAAATGGTGCTTTAATTTTCAACCTTCAGAAAATATCCTAATGAAATTAGGAAAGGGACAAACCACCCTGCATCCTTCACTCTTTCCCATTTCAGAACTGAAGAAATTTAACCTTTTGCTACAAGTCAATGGCAGAAAATTATTCACCGGTTAGTCACTTTCAAAGACTCTGAAAGGGTGAGAGATTTAAGCAATAGATTTGAATTAGTCATAATAGGGAAATTCAAGAACAATGCCATTAGAGTCCAATGACATTTGAACATTTATGAAGATTCTAACTGAACTCAAGAAGAAAGCAAGCCAGAAAATGCACACTCTATTCAAAATTACTACTGAACTTCTTGTGGATGACCTTATATTTTACATTTTCTCCTTTCTTTTGTATTTTAAAGAGAATAACTTTTTTAATAATACATTAAAAATGATACAGAATTTCAAAAGAAGGTGATAGGAAATCACCAATGGAGACACCAGGCCTGGGTTCAATGTGGGACAATCCACCTGCTCATAGTGTCCAAGACCTCTCCCCAGCCAAACCCCAGGCCCAGCATGTTTGTGGGCCCATGCCCCTGCTGACCACACCCAAGAACCCTCTCTAGTCAGTCTCCAGGCTGAGTGTGGAAATTTCCATCTGTTCATTATGCCCACGACCCCTCCCCAGCCAGATTCCATGTCCAGCATGAGTGTAGGACCATCTGCCTGCTCATAGTGCTCAAGACCCCTATCCATCCAAACCCTAGGCCCAGCATGTATGTAGGTCTGACATGAGTGTAGGAACTTCCTCCTACTCATTGTGCCCAAGTCCCCTCCACAGCCAGGCCCCGGTCCCTGAACCAGGCCTCTTGTGGAATCTTGCAGCATAACTCCCTGCAGAGAGGCTAGGAGCCAAATCCACCCAGCTAAACCAGGAGCTGAACATCTTGCCAGAGTAGCACACTGAGATCACCTTACAAGCTGCAGCAGGAAGAAGCTAAGCACAGAAGCCTAACCAAAGCCAGGCACATCTACACAAGTTCAAATATGGCAGATCCAGACCCAGTAAGCTGAGACACTTCGCTGGATCCAAATCTATGAGTGTCATCTCTATTTTACTCTTGATCTACAAAGGGGGCAACAGGCTTCTGGGTGAATGAATCTGACTGGAAGACCCGAGGCGTATCAAGTGGAGGGCATAAGACAGAATTTAGGGGAGCCAACTTAAAATACAAATTCATAATTTCATATCTAGTTAGCTGCACAGACATGTTTGCTCTTACTGAATAAAATGCAAACCCATCAGTTACAAAAGTTTGTCAAGTGCTAAATATCACTACTCATTATAAGTGTTCCTAATTGAAGTTCTGTAAATACAGATCTAAAACAGAAATAACCATATAATCAATTAGGTAAGAAGTTCTTTGGGTGCTAAAGTTATAACTGCATCAAAGCTCTACAACAAAGGTCAGAGAACAGTGCTATACAAAAATGACAGAGAAGGAGAAAATTCAATCTGAGGCCTCTAGCCCACCTAGAACACATGCAGGAGACATTAGCGCAGAAGAAATTGGAAATCACACAGCTGAGATGTCAGAATTAATAGCATCAGAAGTAAAGAAACAACTGCAGAAAGATATAGAGGAACTCAGATTAGAAATAACCTCTGACATAAGAAATCTAAATCTCTGAATTAACAGCTTCTGAAGTAAAGAATCAACTGCAGAAATATATAGAGAAATGAGATAAAAAATAATCTCTGAAGTAAAAAAAGAAAAAAAAAATGATAACAAAAGAAGTAATAACTGCTTCTAAAGAAGACACTGACAAAAAATTAGATGAGTATAGAAAAACCATGGAAGTCTGTAGATCCTTTGTCTGTGTCATCCATGTGGATGAGTCACAGCAATGCATGACCAGTTTGCTCTCTGTGAGAGCCTGAGAGAAAGTTTTTTCTTCATGTGACTCTCCACAGGCACATTATAGAACTTCAATCTCTTTCCTCTGTGGTTCCATAATCTCCTTGTTCAGAAAATTTGGAGCTCACCTGAGTTTCATGATGTTGCAGTACAGGTTCTCCTATGTACTGAGTCTTCGCTGACCTTGAAAGGCTAGGGCCAAAATGTTGGCAGGCCTTGTGGCTCTTCTATTTCTTCAACTCTGACTTGTGAACTTAGGTTGTTAACCATCCAGAAGAAAAGCTGATTAGTATCCTGCAGCATATGCCATTCACTTTGCCTTATCTGACTCAATTGATTTTAGTTGTTGTACATTTCAATTTGTATTTCTGCTTTTCGCTTCTTATACTAGGGAGACTATACGATATTTACACATGTGTGTCTGGTTTATTTCACTTATGAGCATACGTTCAAGTGGCATCCACTTCAGTATAAATGCTTCAAACTTATTCTTAATAGCTGAGTAATACTCCATTATATAGAAATACCACATCTTTTTCAACCATTCCTCATGTCATGGACACCTTGGTTGTTTCCAAGATTTTGCTATCACACATTGCGCTGCTATAAACATAGGTACACATATATCACTATGATACATATTTTCAGTTCCTCTGGGAAAATTCCCAGTAGGGGGATAGCCGGCTTGAATGGGATTTCTAGTCCTACTGTTTTGAGGAGTCTCCACACTGACCTCCACAATGGCTGTACCAGTCTTCATTCCCACCAGCAATGGAGAAGTGTTCCCTTTTCCCCACAACCTCTCCAACATTTCTTGTTAGTTGATTTCCTTATGATAGGCATTCTTTCTGGATTGAGATGGTATCTCAATGTTGTTTTTATTTGCATTTCACAAATGGCTAGTGATGTGGAGCATTTTTTCATATATTTATTCGTTCCTTTAATTTCATCCTCTGAGAAGTGTGTATTCATCTCAGATGCCCACTTCTGAATTGGGTCTTTAAATTTGAGGGTCCTGTTATATCTTAGTTCTTTATATATTCTAGACAGCAGACGTCTGTCTCATTGCTTGTTAGGATTTTTTCAAAGTTTGTGGGTTGTCTTTTCACTCTGTTGACAATTTCTTTTGACATGCAGAAGCTCCTTAAGAATAGTTGATCCCAGTTGTTGATGCTTTCAAGTGCTTCCCTTGCAAATACATGTTTGTTTATGAACTCTTTACCTACCCCTATGTCTTCAAGAGTTCCTCCTACTTTCTCTTCTAGGATATTGAGTGTTTTTGCTTTAATGTTTAGATCTTTAATTCATTTTGTAACTTAGTGCATGGTGATAGAGCTGGGTCAAGTTTTACTTTTCGATATGTAGAAAGCCAAGTTTTCCAGCACCATTTGTTAAAGAGGCTATCCTTCTTCCAGTAAGTATGATTAGCCACTTTGTCAAAGATCAGATGGCTGAGCTGTTCATAGATACTTCCGCACCTTCTAATCTACTCCATTGATCCTCATGTCTATTTTGTTGGCAATACCATGTTGATTTTATCACAGTAGCTTTGTATTATAATTTCAAGTCAGGAATTGTGATGCCTCCTGCCTTGTCTTGATTGGCCAAGATTGCCTTTGCTATTCTAGGTCGTTTGTGGTTCCAAAAAATTTTAGGATTGATTTCTCTATATCTGGGAGGCATGTTAATGGCAATTTGATAGGGATTGCATTAAATCTGTACAGCAATTTTGGGAGTATGGCCATCTTCACGATGTTTGATCTTCCTATCCAGGAGCATGGAATATCTTTCCATTTTCTGAAATCCTCCATAATCTCTTTTCTTAGGGTGTTGTAATTTTCCGTGAAAAGATCTTTGACTTCCTTGGTTAAGTGAATCCCAAGGTATTTCATTTTCCGTGGTGCTATTGTGAAAGGTATTGTTTCTACAGTTTCCCTTTCAGTGTGTTTGTTATCTGTATAGAGGAATGCTATTGACTTCTGCGTATTGATTTTCTATCCTGCTATGCTACTGAATTTCCCTA